>JASDQU010012881.1:87791-106934 GCA_032191745.1 Picea mariana | reverse complement strand
ATGTTACTGCCAACCTTGCAATGCTTGTGAAGGTGCCATTTGATGAAATTTCATTATAAATAATATGTATAGTCAGTTCACATCGATTTAGGGAAGGATAATTGCATGCCAAGTAAATCCTTTTGTACTTACTTGGTCTAATTACATCTTCTGGAAAGCGAATGAGGACCACCAAAGAGAATGCAAACGCAAGCTTTGATAGAAAATCCATCCAAATGCCAAGCCACTCATACCCAGAATCGAATCAATATCTAGGTAAAAGCACTCACCCTAGTTTCTTCACTATTCACTTAATGGAAAATCTATTACCCTATAGACTTCACAATCCCATGTCAAAAAATGTATATAACTAAAAGCTACAAGCTACATAAAATTGATTTTCTCTTCATACAGAAAGATTTTGGGTGGGGTTGCTACAGTGATCTGAGGAGGAGGAATGCATGAATTCCGAAAGAGATTTGTAATACAAAATACCTCAATCTCTCACCAGTTCGTTCCCTACCACAAATACCAACGTTCAAGGATACACCAGAGTGGACAGAGAGGGTGAATCGGGTCCAGTTGGGTTGCTAAAAGGGTGGTCTCTGTTCGCCCCCGCGGGGAGAGAGATACACCATATTGCATCCAAAATCTTATTAAAACCCTCCACCTCCGGCCCCACCCTAATTCACAACCAATTGCTCCTTGTAGACACAAACGATCCCAATTCCTTCCATTTGCATGGATGCCCACCCAATGCACGATGTTGGCTCCAACACTGTCACTTGTGACAAACACGTTGTTGAAGTATGTGTGGGAAGCAAGCTAGGGATCAATGGACACCCCCTCTAGTGCCATTGCTTGGCGTTTGAGCCAATCAAGGACACTGAAACAATCCTCATAAGCCATAGGGAGGCGATGCTCAAGAGCTCTCCTGTACTCTACCGACACACATATCATCTTGGCCTCTACGACCATTTTATTCATATAGTCATGACAAAGTGTTGAGACAATTGATCTGATACAGAAACCCCCTCCGTGAACATACACAAGCAACAAGACTCTTCCTTTTACATCTGCGGTCTCTAAGCGAGGGAGATAGAGACGAATGAAGACACATATTTGAGGATCGATCACCACATCTCTGGATATTACTCCTTCAAAATCATCAACGAGCTGTAAAGAAGGGAGAACCGTACGTTGATCAACCAAGCATTCAGTCGTTCCATTTTCGTAGAGTTTGACAAAACCAGGGATCTCAACTATGATCGATGATGACTTCATATGTATGGTATTGGTGGTGTTATTGAATGTTGAGCTAAGTCTACCAAACGTATAGTGACAATCCATAGCAACATACTCCATAGAATACCTAATACCATATACAAGTTACAACCATCGGTATCAACACAGTGAAAACCTTCCAAGCAACTTGAGACATGACTGCAATGATCCCCAAGAGTTGTATAAATGCAAAAGCCAAAGCTCCTAGTTGAGAAGGAATCGATGTGTCCATTGCACTAAGAAAAGTTGATGCCTTCCAAGCAACAAAGAATTTGTTGTTTCAGAAGGAATGTACCCAGGAAGAGAGGCCTTGATCTCATCCCAAAAAATTGAATCCCCTGAACCAAAACATTCCAATCCATGCGGCGGGTGGGATTCAGATACTTGTCTTTTCTATGTATCTTCGCTTAATCCACTTCCCAATATTATCAACTAGCTTTCCTTGACTGGAGCATTTGATTCACACGCCGAGTGTTTCAAAGTACAAGTCACTTGGCTAACGAAAACATCCAATTGTTGTGTCGACGAATTTTTGTTTTCTACGTTAGGAAAATATTTGACTGATGGCATGCAAACTTTTACATGCAAGTTAAATTGATGCATTTTATGTTTTATCTCAAAGCATGGTATTTTATTTTTAAGACTTGATTTGACATTTATTTTTTTCCATATAATTTTATTATCTAAAATTCATGCTTTCGCTCAAATTGTTCAAAGGCCAAACGTTGAAAACATAGAAAAATCGTTCATTGCTTATCATCGGCTTAAACCAAAAAAATCGTGAAACAATAAGAATTTCCTCTTTAAGGGTAGAGATTAATTGTGACTCGTTTGCCAGAGAGACACCATAAAGTTTTCCAGCCTTAGTCATTCGAAGTTGTATCCTATTGTCAACACAGGAGACATCATTGTAAACAAAAACTACAGTGATGTGGCAAGGTAACCATTTCTCACATTTGGTCCAATGTCTTTTAGATAAATATGCTTAGAGTCGTCTTTTCATTCAGATTTATCAAATTTTGTAGACTGTAAAATGAGCAAGAAGAAATGTCCACTACCACTGGGATTTTCGCTTCTAATGATATGATATGGGTGGAAAATGAACATATAGTGGAAGATTCCACATCCTTAAACATGATTAGATTATTTATTTAGCATGATGCATTCGACACTTGAAAACTATACATACGTGATTCCAAATGAGACATTGGATTCCCCACTAGCAACTGTCATATTGAACAATCTTTGGGTGCATCGATAAATTATGAAGGCCTTCAACTTGATTTACTAAACTAGACAGTTGTTCAAGTCTCAAGTAAGAACTCAAAGACCTTTCTCTTCAAGTTATGTATATTGTATCCAACAAGGAACTGCACTTTGTAGAGAAGGTGCATCTTCTAAAATCTCATATTTAGCATTTGTACAATCAAATTTTACCCAATTTTGAAAAAAATCGATGTCCCAATATCGAAATCAATTTTAACTCTTTCATTCAACTATTTTGAAGCCGAGCCTATTTGTTTTCTATTGGTGTCAAAGAACCCATCTCAAAAATACATCAAGGAAAGGAGTTTCATGCAATTTCATACTTTATGGAATGGATATATGTTATAGAAAATTTTGCTTCACCCCATGCAACTTGATTGGATGGTCTTTCCATTTCCCTATGCAGACTTTGAAGTCCCCTTTTGTACCTTCCAGAGCCATAAATCATATGTTTCCATATATACACACCCTACCAGTTAGACAACAAGCGTATACGCAAGTTGCTTCACTACAGCCTGCGTACATCGGGTTTGGTGCTCAAAATTAAAATTTATGTCGGGTTTCCATGTCACGTCATGAGATCCATGATCCTTGACCTTCCATATACCGAAAATGCTCTGAGTCAGCCCTTCAGTTCCACTTGAAGGCTATAAATTGAGCCATATCCAAGCCTTGGAGGAGGAGAGAATTCAACTTTTGAGAGCAAAGATACTCTAGAGAAATTTCACTTCACATTGAGTATGCATCCCTTTATCCTTAAAATTCTGAACACATTGTTCAACCCCCAAGCTCTTCCTTCTTTGTGACGGAGAACCTCATTGTCTCCTTTATATGAGCTTTCCTTTGGTGGAGGATTGAAGTGGTGGAGGCCCGACTAGAGGGATTTAGTTTCTCGGTTTCGATGTGTGCTAGTACAAAAGTTTCTCATATATATACTTCATTTGATTATTTTAATAGAAATACTCTTTTCTCGTCCAATTGATATCTTGCAAATATTTGAATTATTATTCCATGGGCGTATTAATGTTAATGGATTATGGATTATGCTATTTTATATGATAACGCTATATATCACCATATGCTTGCGTATCTTGGTTGTTGAGGACAAGTTGCAGGTATAAAGCTTTGATTTGCGTGCTCAATGGTAGTCTTCATCGAACGTCCAGACGAGGTAGGCTCTTGATTTGGTCTTGTTAGCATTTCATTTATATAGGATACTTGGGATTAGAGTTGATTTCTATGTGTCATTCTGTCTGTTGTGGTTTACCCCATGCCATCGAGAGATTTTCCTCGTAACAGTTGATGCATCATATTGTTGGTGTTGTCAACCTCATCGATACATTGAGGGGTGGTGCTCATAATCCCACTACATCTAGCTCATCAGCAGAGCCATCCACATCCTCTACTCCACCACATGGTCCTCCTCCTCCTGGTCATTCTCCTCCACATGAGTCGAAGAAGAGAGAGTATCATATTAAATATTGTGGAGTTAGATATATCCACAAAAAGACAAGGAGGAAAGGTTTTATAATAATTTATAAACGATACCATCATAAATTTATGTAAACAAAAAAAAGGTTGAAGGATTATTATATTTTTAAAAGTGAAGTGGATCTTGGAAAGTGAGGGGCACTTAAAAGAGAAAAAAGATATAGAATAAAATAATATATATTTCGAAGTTAAAGGATTAAAAAATAAGTGAAAAGGTGTATTATTTTAAAAGTGGGTTCTTGAAATTCACACATTTATCATTTATTAAAAAAATTAGAAGTGAACTATGACATCTACAAAAAAAACATTTTTTGGCAAAATGTCCTTATTGCGCAAAAGAGGAAGAGTATGAAAGGGGCCTTATGAATGGAACTCGCCCTTGTCCATATTGTAAAAATCTTTTTACTTTAGTAGAAAATCAAGGTGACACGCATTGGGAAGTGAAAATAAAAGAATTAGAGAACCAACTAATTCATTATCAACAACACAAGAGAAATTTACAATTTCAAGTTGGGTTGGAGAAAATGCTAAAAAACCAAAAAGAGAGACAAAAACAAAATATTGAGGGAAAATTACTAGGAAAATACAAAGACATTTCTTACTTAAAAAATCATAACCAAAAGTTATTGGTACAAATAAACGAGTCAAAAGATAAGAAGCAAAGGGATCAGAAGTCAGAACAAGCTAATCGTGATCTCATTAAGAAATTAACAGAGAAAGATGAAGAGAATTGTCGTTTAAATAACCATAATCAAAGCTTGGTTGAACAAATCAAGAAGTTAAATAATGAGAAGAAATTATCCAAAAAAGATGAAGAAAGCTCTTGCTCAACAATTGTTTGCACAAATCAAAAGTTTAAAGAACGAAATAACGAAAAATTTCGAATAAAAAAATGAAGACGTCAAGTCAGGATATAAGGAAGAACTTTTACGTTTAAGACGACAAAATCAAGAATTACTTACCCAAATCAGAAATCTAAAGCATGATAAGAAGGATTTACAAGAAGTTTTAGATCACAAAGAAACAATGACTAAATCAGTTGAAAGAGAGAGGTTTCTAGTTCAAAAAATACAAAACTTAGAGAAAGAAACAAACACTGATCCAATTGAATTAATAGAAACATCAAAAGTTGAAAAAATATCCAATAAACAATATTCAGAAGAGATTTGGGTGCCTTATCGTCATCCAAATCACAAGAGTTGTTACGACCAACAACAAGGTCAAGAGGAATCTAAACAATGTTCTTCTTACCAACAACTAAACTACAAGATTGAAAAAGAACAAAGACAAAATCGACAACTTCTATGGAAGCCTAAAATAAGAAATCATATCTGAACAATCAATCATCAAACAGTTCCAATGAAAGTAGTTTTGGGATGGATCACTTCCAAAAAGATGCAATATATTACTTCAGGAATTCAAAAATTATATCGTTTTGTTTCTTCAAGTGTCACAATTACAAAACAAAAGATCGTGAGAAGTCAGTTCGAGTTAGAACAAGAGATAGGTCCTTCTCTAATCATGCTTTGAGGACAAAGCATTTTTAAGGGGAAGGCAATGTAACATACAATATATATAAATATTAAGTGATAATAATCATAAATAATAATAATAATAATAAATAGTTATTAATTGTATAAGGGATGCATCCTTTCATGGATGGTCACCATATGTGCCTTTAGGTTCTCTATATATTTGGCACTCTCATTGTACATCTATTCATCATATATTGTCCATTTATCTCATTATATACATTCTTATTCAATATATTTATTGTCCAGTATGGATTACAATTATTTATTCCATTTATGATGGATGTTCGTCATAAGAATCAGATTGGTTCTTTGTAGAACCATTCGATATATGGAAGCAATATTCTCTTGACCTTTTTTCTGGTGAATAACCATGTGATTTCTCGATAAGGGTTCTTTAAAGAGTCAACCTGAATTCTCGTTATGTCCACTGGTATGGACATTGGATTCTCCAAGTACTCTGGCAAGAGGTCGAGCCCATTAATATGTTTCTTCAAAAAATCTCTACAAGCTTCACCTTTGAAGGTGAGAGTGGGCTCTGGCAGCTTTAACATTTTAAGAAAACTTGAGGTGACAAATAAATTGGGGAATGTCCTTGGAGTTGTATAGACCTTTGATTTGGTATGTATTTTTAAACACACCATGCAACAATTTCTTTACAGTCAAAAACCTCTGGAACACAACCAGCAAGAGAAATCCCAGATTTCCAAATCACATTCTTGTTTCTTTGAGTAGAGGGAGGGGAGGAATAATACCAATATGCTCTCGACCACTAGAAATTTTGATATTCGTGGCCAAAAGTATTCAAAGTATCACCACAGAACTGTTGTCAAGCTGACACTGCCATTAAGTTGATAAAATTGTTTCTTTGGCTGAATGATATTTACAAATGAAATATTTCGAGAGATAATGATAATTTAATCCCCTTAAAAATGAGGATTAAATGAAAATTCAATGAATATTTCTCAAGCCATTCGCCATTAATAATGACCTTTTTGAAGTCTACAAAACAATTGTTATCATTTAATTAACACTTATTGTGCATTGGGAAAAGCAACGTAATGGCAGGGACATAGATGATAGAAGATCAATATGAAATTTTAGTGAACCCACGAACCCGCAGTTGGATAAGCGATCCAAAGAGACTAAGTATAGAAGGCGGTCGATTAGACTCACGAATATTAGAAGAATGGGACATTTGGGAACCTGACATCCGCGATGAGAATAAAATTTAAGTGATGGTCGAAATGTAGAATGCAGAAGCCGAAGTGCAATGTGAAGGCTACAGAAAGGGAAGGAAAATATTTGAATTTGCGTACCCATGAATTAAAGAAAAGTGTAAGCGTTGAAGTGGACTTATGCATAGGTGAATGAACGAGAATACAATTGCGACGGTCTGCGGGTTTGAAGCTCCACAAATGTGAAAATGGCTAAGTACATTAACCAAGAAAGGGAAAAAGAAGGGATAAATAGGAAATGAGAAAAAGGGAAAATATAGAAGGGGGGAAAGAAAGGGTGTAAAGAGGTGGGAAAAATAGAACAAGGGAGGGGAAATCAAAAGGCACGAAAGGGTTTCAAAAGTAGAGACAAGAAATATCACATAAATTACCAATGAAACAATAGAATATAGAGAAGACCGCGCCAAAAATGATACCTTTTATTGAAACGAAAGCAATGTTCACTTGCCTCTTCGAGGGGGCAACCTCTAGTAGAGCAACGTTCTATTACAATAATTCTCGAGACATCCTTTCTCATACCTCCTACTCTTATTTATACTAATTCTATCTTCCAGAGAACATTCTAGAGGAAGATCTTTCTAGAAGCGAAAACTTCAAATAGGTCTTCTTACATTGACTTGTTCACATTTATTTAATAGGCCTTATTAACTAATGTATGCCTTTATTACATGGAAAATATATCTTGCTAACTAATGACCAACTAAGAGGGGTTAGGATCATATCCTAACAAAATATCTCAATCTCAACAACATCCTAGCTACTCTCTACCACTCTCACCCTCATCTCAGATCCACCCCCCCATCTAGCTAGTCCCCTCCTCCTTCGGGCTTCATCAAACTCCACTTCGATGGGGCCTCCAAAGGGAACCCATGGAAAGTAGGATTTGATGGTGCTTTCAGAGACAACCAAGGTCGCATCATCTGAACTTACGAGAGCAAGATAGGCATCAACAACAATAATGTTGTAAAGCTCCAAGCCTTGGAAGAAGGGTTAATAATAGCTAAAGAACATGACTTCTCCAAGCTCATAGTTGAGAGAGATTCCCAAATAATCATGCTCAAACACATACAACAAGGCTCCCCAATCTAAAAAAATCCAACAATTGGCACTTGGAAGCTAGCTTGGAGATGATCCATCGCATTATAAGCTCTATCCCGACGTTCATTCCCTGTCGCGTCCATCGGTCATTGAACAAGCTAGTGGATTGGTTGGCCAAAGAAAGTATCCATTCAATGGCAAAATATTGGGATAGACCTTGGATTCCTTATAGGAAGGATAGTTTTCACAACCACTGCACAGTTGTTGCCTCATTGGACAATCAATCCTCATACGGGGTGTTGGGGATGCAAACCCCGGGGAGCCCGAATCCCTGAGGATGGATGTATTATCAATAAAGTGGCTCCACCCACTAGACAAGTACTCACATCCTTTGAGGATCCTCCTGTCAGTATTCTCCATCAGCATTCAATGCTCAACGACATATCCGAGATAGACAGGACATCGAGCCAGGTGGGATCCCATGGGTCAACTGTCATAATGCATGGTCATGAATCTAATCAGCACACTATATGGTTGGGGAATTAAATTCTCATAACTCAACGTCCTTGAGTCCAGTCTTGAAATTCTCCACCCACACTAAATCTTATTCATGAAAAACCCTTCATTACAAACAATGGATGTAAGGTAGACGAAAGGTTTGACAATAGATCTACAATCTCAGGATCCTCCATCATTTGAGATTTCGGCATCTGAAACTAGAATTCATAGGTCTGTCAACGACGACTGGTGCCCATCTCCTCTTCTCTCACAATCATATCATCCTTCTCTTCTTGCTATTATTTGAGCCATCATGGCTCCTCATCATGGTTATCCCAGAGGATACCACCATGGCTCTGACATCCCAGCCACTTCCTCTTCTCGTCGATCCGACGAAGAACGCTCAGTCTCCCGGGTGCAACAGAAGGCATATAATGTAGCAGCCAACTATTAAAGCAACACTCCCCATCGTTTCCAAAGGAATCTAGATGGAGTTGAAGTCGAGGTTAGCCTAGAAAGAGATATGACGACGGATTCAGAGGTGGAAGAGACCACGATCCATTGGGTTCTGGATGTGGGAACTCTCAGAGCAAGGGAGACTCGATAATGGAAGACAGTAGAACTCTACTGGCACATTAAAACCTTCATGGGAAAGATGCTCCAGACAAGGGAGGATGCCCAAAACACCATTCAGAATCAACTCGACAACCTCCATTTGATTATTAGAGAAATTATATCTCCTCTTCCTCCCTCCTCCACCAATCAGGCAACTCCAATATCTGCTCGCGACATGAAATTCAGTCAAGGCAACGTCCGGGAAGATAATCCCATGGGAACTTCAACAAAGCCTCCTGCTCCGTAAATTTTGGTACCTCTTAAGTCTTTTTTTTAGCTGAATGTTTACCAGTAAAAAGAATAGGCATGTTGATCCTTTCAACTTTTCTCTAAAGGATTATTTTGTATCTCTAGCTTTTAAAGTTTTTTGGACAAATTTCAAATAGTATATATGGACTAATGACATTTTCCTTTGTTGTTGGTCAGGTTTCCCAAGTGGCAAGCCAGTAGGAAGGAATTTTTGTCTGTAGAATATTTTGAAAAAAGAATAAAATATTGCCCATGAATTTAAAAAATTATATATATATATATATATATATATATATAAAAGAAACAAATTATAAATGATAATCTTTTAAACATTTAATCAAATTTTAATAAAAATATCTTTTTATTTAAAAATGAGATAAAACCAAAAAAATAAAAATCTTTCAACTTCAATCCAACCTTATTTTAGATGTCCAAAGCTCTCAATAACTATGTAAAATTGTCAAATGTATAACGTGTACCATTAATGTATGGATAAGTATACATTTATATTTATTTGTAATTTATTAATAATAATTTTGAGATATGAATTTTTCAGCTCCTAGCAACTTACTTAGGTCGGACTCTCACACTGATGGTTCTACTGAATACCCGAAGGTTCTTCCTTCTGAGGCTGAGGAGGGGTTTGAGGAAAATGTTATACTCTCAAGTTTTAGAGAGGAGGACCTGGATGACTGTTCTTTGGTGGAGACACTGAACACTTTGGTGTCTCTTCATCATGAGGCGGGGGCTTCTGCTCCCCTTGTCACCTTCCAGGGAAATACTGATATTACTTCACCTTTATCTACTGATCTGTCCTTCAATCCGGGGAAAGGTAGTGGGGGGGTTGGGCCCAACTATGCTTGGTCTAGAGGCTTGGGTTTTGAGACCTCGCCCATTAAGATGAGGAGTGCCCGTAAGAAATCCACTCTCTCTGTCATTACACTTGAGTTCACTACTTCTACGGTTTCCAACACTAGGGCGCTTAGAGGATTAAAATCCCTTGCACGGGCTAAAATATGATCCTACTCTCGTTAAACGTCAGAGGGGTGGGAGGATCCCTAAAAGTTGCCTCCATGCGTAGATTAATCACTAAAGTTAACCCCGATATTATTTTTTTACAAGAGAAACTTGTTGTTGAGGACAAGGCTCAACTGTTTATGCAAAAATTTGTCCCCAGTTGGTTTATGTGTGCTGTCATTTCGGTAGGTACCTTGGGAGGTCTTCTGGTGACTTGGGACCCTAACAAGTTTACCCTGGAGCCTACACTTTGTGGTGGGGGCATTTTACTTTCGAGCATCACTCTATAAAATAACAGAGTTGTAAATTTTCTAAATGTGTATGGTCCATGTAATGGCAGACTTTTATTTTGGGATCGTTTGGCGACAACTAGATTGTTAGCTGCTAAAACTTGATCCTTGCAGGAGATCTGAATTTCACCACAGGTGCGGTTGAAGTTTGGGGCTCATCGACACATCTGGATAGACATGCAGACTATTTTTTAGATTTGATCAAGGATCACTCACTGGTCGATTTGGCTTCGGATACTTTGGTACCTACTTGGAGGAATGATAGAGCTGGGGGCGCAGGCATTCTTAAAAGGTTGGATCGTATACTAGTTGCAGAAAGTTTATTGATAGAGGTTGGGTGATATGGGTCTTGGGTTGAGCTCCCTTTCATATCTGATCATGCTCCCGTGATAACACAATTTGATTTCACTCAGGTATAGGTTGCCTATCTGTTTAGGTTCAATCCAACTTGGCTGGCAGAGACAGATTTTGATTTGATTTTGAAATAAGTATGGAAGGATGTTGTCTTCTTAGAGCAGTGGGATATCCAACACAGAAATGTATGGAAATTAAAAACACTAAAGTCCTGAATCAAATCTTGGGCGAGGCATAGTCGGCGCGAAAAGCTTCGTAAGCTGGAAACACTGGAGGAAGATATAAGTCGGGGTTACTAAGGACTGTCTAGAGATGGGTTGGACACCACGTTAGAATCACATTTTAAATCTTTAGAATCTGAGCGAAATGATATTCTAAAAATTGAAGAGGAATACTGGCGACAGAAGAGCTGTGCTACTTGCCTAAAATGTGGTGATCGTAACACTAAATTTCTCCACAAATTTTCTAGCGCCAGAAGAAACCAGAAGCATATTTGGGAGATAGATGATGATACTGGTCAAACCTTTAGAGGCCAGGAGGAAATCAAAGGAGAGGCTACTAGATTTTTCAAGAAGTTATATGTTGCAGATGGTCCCAGGGCTCCTTTGGATCAAGTTAATTTAGTCAGACTTTTTCAACGGTTTGTGACTGTGGAAGATAATGTTCTTTTAGATAGAGTTGTTACTAAGTAGGAGATTTGGGATATTTTAAGTCTTTTTGAAAAAGACAAAAGTCCAGGCCCGGACGATTGGACTGTGGAGTTTTTTACTCTTTTCTTCTATGTGGTTGGTGATGACCTATTAGATCTGGTCGAAGATTCTAGAATCAGAGGAAAGATTCAAAGATCCTTAAATTCGAATTTCCTGGCTTTAATTCCTAAGGAAAACTCTCCTCAGACTTTTGGGGATTACAGACCCATTGCACTTTGTAATATTTGTTATAAACTAATCTCCAAAGTGATCGCCAATAGAATCAAACCTATTCTCTCAAGGGCTTTGTCAGGTGAACAATTGGGTTTCTTGAAGGGTAGATAGATCTTGGATGTCGTTGGGACGACACATGAATGTATCCACAACATCAAAACAAAAAAACAAAAAGCTTTGTTATTAAAGTTGGATCTGAAAAAGGCTTATGACTGTGTTAGTTGGGATTTCCTTCATTTAATTCTTGTACAAACCGGTTTTAGTGTTTCTTCTATTTCTTGGATCATGAGTTGTGTGACTAGCGCATCCTTCACGGTGCTGATAAATGGGGAGACCTCGGCTTTTTTCAACAATGAACGTGGTCTTCGACAAGGTTGTCCACTCTCGCCTTTATTGTTTATCCTTATTATGGAAAGTCTTAGCATCTTATTGAAACACATTCAAGAGGCGGGGAATCTGACCGGGGTTAAGGTTTCTAGAGTTGTTAAAATTTTACACCTTATATTTGTTGATGATGTGCTCATCATGACAAAGGCAACAACTGCAGAATGGAAATTGGTTAAGAACATCCTGGATCAATTATGTAGCGCTTCGGGCCTAAGAATTAACCATAATAAATCTACTTTCCATTATGCGGGGCTTGAGGATGTTGACTTGGTGAGTTTTAAGGAATTATTTGCCTACAATTTCATGGAGCTGGCATTGGGCTTTAAATAATTGGGGTATTTTCTTAAAGCCGATAAAACCTATTTTGAAGACTGGAGATGGCTACTTATAAAGTTTGAAAGTATGATAAAGCATTGGTGTAACCGTTGGTTAACCTTGGGAGGCTGGTGCATCTTAGTAAAGGTTTTTTTGGAAATGCAATCGGTTTTTTGGATGGCACTTGCAGTGGCTCCTGTCGCGGTACTCACAAATATCCGTAAGTTGATTTTTGACTTTCTCTAGATGAGGGATCATAAAGAACATGGCATACATCTTTGCATCTGGGTACGAATTGAAAAACTGAAACCTTTGGGAGGTTGGGGTCTCAGGAATCTCTTAATTTTCAACTGTGCGTTAGCAGCCAACTCGTTGTGGAGAGTATTGATGGAGGATGGAATATGGCACCGGGTGATCAAAGAAAAATATCTCCCTTACGTATTTGTGGCTACTTGGCTTAGATCTGCCCTGGTTATTCAACCTTTGGCCTCTCACTTTTGGAAAAACCTGATGAATTCGCTACCACTCATTACCCATTGGCTGAGTTGGAAGCCCATAAATGGTTATTCTATACTCATTTGGCTGGATAAAATTCTAGGCATTTGTAACGCAACTATACTATCTCAGGAGATTTTATTGCCCTTAAAAATTCAAAATATTCGCTATTTGTACCAAGTGAAGGCTCAGTCATCTTGGGGCTATTTTAGCGATCAGTGGAGGTCCAGTGAGAATTTAGGACTTAACGCAAATTTGATTTCACTCAGCTACAAGTTGCCTATCCATTTAAGTTAAATCCAACTTGGCTGGCGGAGACAGATTTTGATTTGATTTTGAAAGAAGTATGTAAGGATGTTGTCTTCCTGGAGGAGCCGGATATCCAACACAAAATTGTATGGAAATTAAAAACACTAAAGTCCTTAATCAAAGCTTGGGCGAGGCATAACCTGAGCGAAAAGCTTCGTAAGTTGGAAACACTAGAGGAAGATATAAGTCGGGGTTACTCGGGACTTTCTAGAGATGGGTTGGACACCGATTTAGAATCACATTTGAAATCTTTAGAATCTGAGTGAAATGATATTCTAAAATTGAAGAGGAATACTGGCGACAGAAGAGTCGTGCCACTTGCCTAAAATGTGGTGATCATAACACTAAATTTTTCCACAAATTTGGTAGTGTCAAAAGAAACTAGAAGCATATTTGGGAGATAGATGATGATATTGGTCAGACCTTTAGAGGCCAGGAGGAAATCAAAGGAGAGGCTACTAGATTTTTCAAGAAGTTATATGTTGCAGATGGTCCCAGGGCTCCTTTGGATCAAGTTAATTTAGTCAGACTTTTTCAACGGTTTGTGACTGTGGAAGATAATGTTCTTTTAGACAAAGTTTTTACTAAGCAGGAGATTTGGGATATTTTAAGTCTTTTTTCAAAAGACAAAAGTCCAGGCCCGGATGGCTGGACTGTGGAGTTTTTTACTCTTTTCTTCTATGTGGTTGGTGATGACCAATTAGATATGGTCGAAGATTCCAGAATCAGAGGAAAGATGCAAATATCCTTAAATTCGACTTTCCTGGCTTTGATTCCTAAGGAAAACTCTCCTCGGACTTTTGGGGATTACAGACCCATCACACTTTGTAATCTTTGTTATAAAATGATCTCCAAAGTGATCGCCAATAGAATCAAACCTATTCTCTCGAGGGCTTTGTCAGGTAAACAATTGGGTTTCTTGAAGGGTAGACAGATCTTGGATGTCGTTGGGACGACTCATGAATGTATCCACAACATCAAAACAAAAAAACAAAAAGCTTTGTTATTAAAGTTGGATCTGAAAAATGCTTATGACTGTGTTAGTTGGGATTTCCTTCGTTTAATTATTGTACAAACCCATTTTAGTGTTTCTTCTATTTCTTGGATCATGAGTTGTGTGACTAGCGCATCCTACGTGGTGCTGATAAATGGGGAGACCTCGACTTTTTTCAACAATGAACGTGGTCTTTGAAAAGGTTGTCCACTCTCGCCTTTATTGTTTATCCTTATTATGGAAAGTCGTAACATCTTATTGAAACAGGGTCAAGAGGCGGGGAATCTAACCGGGGTTAAGGTTTCTAGAGTTGTTAAAATTTTACACCTTATATTTGTTGATGATGTGCTCATCATGACAAAGGGAATAGTTGTAGAATGGCAATTAGTTAAGAATATCCTGGATCAATTATGTAGCACTTCGGGCCTAAGAATTAACCATAATAAATCTACTTTCCATTATGCAGGGCTTGAGGATGCTGACTTGGTGAGTTTTAAGGAATTATTTGCTTACAATTTCATGGAGTTGGCATTGGGCTTTAAATACTTGGGGTATTTTCTTAAAGCTGATAAAACCTATTTTGAAGACTGGAGATGGCTACTTATAAAGTTTGAAAGTCGGATAAAGCATTGGTGTAACTGTTGGTTAACCTTGGGAGGTCGGTGCATTTTAGTAAAGGCTGCTTTGGAAACGCAATCGGTTTTTTGGATGGCATTTGCGGCGGTTCCTGTCGCGGTACCCACAAAGATCCGTAAGTTGATTTTTGTCTTTCTTTGGATGGGGGGTCGTAAAGAACATGGAATACATCTTTGCAGCTGGGTACAAATTACAAAACTGAAACATTTGGGAGGTTGGGGTCTCAGGAATCTCTTGATTTTCAATCATGCGTTAGCAGCCAACTCTCTGTGGAGAGTCTTGATGGAGGACATAATCTAGCACTGGGTGATCAAAGACAAATATCTCCCTTACATATCTGTGGCTACTTGGCTTAGATATGCCCTTGTTATTCAACCTTTGGCCTCTCACTTTGGAAAAACCTGATGAAGTCGTTGCCACTCATTACCCACTAGCTGAGTTGGAAGCCCAAAAATGGTTATTCTATACTCATTGGGTTGGATAAAATTCTAGGCATTGGTAACGCAACTATACTATCTCAAGAGCTTTAATTGGCCTTAAAAATTCAAAATATTCGCTATTTGTACCAAGCGAAGGCTCAGTCATCTTGGGTCTATATTAGCGATTAGTGGAGGTCCAGTGAGAATTTGGGACTTACGGGAAGTCTGGCTTTGGAATGACAAACCTATAAAAGGGCACTTATCTGTTCGGATGTCCAGCTACGATTTGGGGAAGATATTTTATTGTGGATCGGTGGTGACCAGTCGGGACTCCTCTCGGCAAAGAATGTCTACAATGCCTTAGCTCTTAAACTCTGGCCACAACAGATCGCTACTTGGAGAAGATAGTTATGGACCTGAGACTTGGCTTACAAAATCAAACTTTTCTTTTGGTTAGTTTTGAAACGTAAAATCCTCACTTGTGACCTTTTACAAAAAAGAGGTTGGTTTGGCTCGAGCATCTGTTCACTCTGTTATAGGGATGAGGAGTCCATCTCACATCTTTTCATCTATTGTCCATTCACTTTAAAACTGTGGAAAAACTTACATATTTCTTATAATCTTGCCACAAACTTGGGAGGTATTTCTTTAAACAATTTCTTCGAAGATTGAATAAAGGTGGAGAAAGTTTACAAAACCTTACCAATTATTGTATGTTGGTATTTGTGGTTGGAAAGAAACAAATGTTTTTTTTTATAGTTGTTCACCCTCAACTATGAGGGTTAACATCCAAATCAGAGGGATGATGAAGCCATTCAATTGTCAGTTTCAAAAAAGGTCACATAACAGGATAAAGAAGACTTCAAACATTATTTTGGATATTGTTTGTTGGTTTGATGGAGTTGCGCAACTTAATGGTACACTTTGTGGTGCAGTGGGTGTTATAAATACTATAGGTAAGACTTCCTACATATGGAATTTAAACTGTGGGCAGAGCACCAACACCAGGGCATAACTTCTTGGGGTTTGGGAAACTTTAACATTAGCACTTCGATTAAACATAGTATGTTTAAATGTCCTGGGGGATTCAAAGATTGTCATAGACTGGATAAACCACTTCTGCAATTTACAAGTAACCTCTCTCATGGGATGGAAGACAAAGATTAGAGAAATCATTGCCCTCTTCACTGACATCAAGTTTGATCATATATATAGGGAAGAGAATATGGAGGCAAATGCTCTATCAAAGCTTGCATTACAGGTTCCGAAAGAATACACTACAACAAATGGCAGGATGGCCATGAGGGCCCCCCACTTTCATTACATCTCTATCCATGATGGAATTAGTTAATGGACCAATTCCCTTTTTGTTTTCATCAGCCCCAATACTTTATTTTGTGTTTTTTTTGGTAAATTTCCATACTAGATCTATGTAATCTGACTTTTTGAATAGCTTGTACCTAGTTTTAGACCTAGTTTTGTACACACTCTGTATCTTTTTGAGTGAGTTGTACATTTTTCAATGTTTATATTCTAAGTCTGGACTTGGTGATTATTTATCGATCACGTTCAATACTATTTGGAGGATGGATATATCAGCATGACATGATTGTATATTGAGAACAACATATATTAATATATTGAGCAATTTTCTGCTGGAAAAAAAGTTGAACAATTAAATTTAAGAGATACATATATTTTAGTAACAGTTATATATAGAAAGTTTAGTGGATTAGTTTAATTGGTTTGTAATTATTAGTTTCAAGCAATATATTAATAAGAGGTTATGTATTCAAATTTGTTAGAAATTTTTTGGGTTAAGAGTATATATTGTACTTATATGAGAGTGACGGTGTGGAGTAATATTAGAGAAAACATAATATATAATATTACACCTCACCCTCACCCTCATATACCCTCATATGAGGGTGAGGGTCATAAGTTTTATCTAATATTACTCCCCACCCCCACCCTTGTTTTCTCTAATATTACCCCCCACCCCCACCCTTGTTTTCTCTAATATTACCCCTCACCCCCACCTTCATCCTAACCCTAACGCTCAAATATGTATGTTTTCTCTATTATTACCCCCTACCTTCACCCTCACCCTCATATATGTTTTCTCTAATATTACCCCTCACCCCCACCCTCATATGAGGGTATATGAGGGTGGGGGTGGAACATAATATTAGATATTATGTTTTCTCTAATATTACCCCCCATCCCGATGGAAAACATTAATCTCGGGTGGAATTCATGGAATGTGAGGAAGAGCTTGAAAGAAAACATTTTCCAAGAAAAAAAATAATTACAAATAGCATAGGGAATATACAATAAATGTTTCATGAATCACAACAACGACACAATTTTGTTTATGCATATACAAATTTATTACCACTTGTTTATATTTGTTACATTATATATTTTGGAGTTGACCTTCATCACAAGCTTAACTAGGACTATATCATTTAAAAAAAAACTAATGAAGGATGAAAAACCTATTTTGATTTTGAGAAAAACTATAAATCAACATATTTATGGTTTTGGGGAAAAGATAAATTCATTTTTAAGACACTTGTTACTCCATCTATCTTATATGGATGTGAAGTTTGAGCTGAAACATCTCTAGATAATCTTGAATCAAAATCGAGCAAATCTAAAAGTATTTTATAACGTATAATCTTGAAATTAAAAGCAATACATCAAAGGTTGGTCTTCCACCCGTAAGCGTACATATATGACTAGGTACGTAATGTACAAGTACAAGATAACTAATATGAAAGACAAGAGGCTTCCTAGCATTGTTTCAAGTTTAAGTCACTTGAAACTTAAGAGAAAGTGACATAAATATGTTAATTCTTGACTAAATCATTAATAGAGGATAGAAGAGGAGACTACTTTGCATAATACTAATACCATTAAAAATTATTAATTAATAAATCATTATAATTTTGTTTGATTGACAAATTAATAAGCAAATAAATATCAAAATTCAAGCTTATATACATAACAATAACTAATTCAAACTTATATGCATAACAAGAACTAATCCAAGCTTATATACATGCAGCTTTATTAAATGAGCCAGTATTCGGCCAGCTCCATCCATCAATGCAGGAGATGTGGCTCGATCCGGCAGTAAACGTGCAATCAACATAAGGGACCCTCACAAAGGTATTCTCCACTGCGAGCTCAGTCTCGGCAGTGAAACTCTTATTTTAGCCACCTTTCGGAAAATACTACTCAGTTTCAATGCTCAGCATGATTACTATCACTCAAGTCTCTAAGATGGCAGATAGTTAATCTTTTGTAATTTGCCTCGGTTTTTTGGTCATTTTTTCTGTTTGATTTTGTCCAAAATTTGGTGATGAATGGTTGGATCTGCAGATTTGAGTGGCTAAGTTTGTATAATCCGAATGCTCCAAGGGTTTTTCAACTCTCTGAATCCATTTATGCATTCAGAAAAGCAATTTAAATAACAGAAAATAGAGATTTTATCCAAATTTACATCCCCAGATTTCTACCCATTCCTACCAAAAAAACCAAAAAAATAAAACATTTACAATATTAAACATATAACAAAATAACATCATTATTTTGTCATAAAAATTAAAAAAGTCAAAAAAGATCTTAAACATTTTAATATATAAATCTTAAAATGATAAGCTAGATTAAGTAAAAATGTCAACAATATTCAAACCAAAAATTTAGCAAGCATCATATCGACTCAAAAAGCCACAAACCAATAAAACTATGCCAAATAAAATTAATCACAATAATAATAATTCTTCAAGATAAAACAATTATATTATTC
>JASDQU010012881.1:53046-77987 GCA_032191745.1 Picea mariana | reverse complement strand
GTTCGAGCCATTTCCTGTATTGTCTTGTTCTTTCTTTCAACAACTCCATTCTGTTGAGGTGTCCTAGCAATGGAGAATTGCCTTTTTATTCCATGTATGTTGCAGTAGTCCATAAATTCCTTTGAAGTGAACTCTCCTACATTATCATATCTCAAACATTTGATTTTTGAATCCATTTCATTTTCAATCATTTCCTTGTAGACCTTGAAGTTTTCAAAAGCTTATGACTTATTCTTGAGAAAACAAAATGCATTCATTCTTATATAATCATCAACTAATAACATAAAGTATTTCTCACCTTTTAAACCCTTTGTTGCAGTTGGTCCAACTAGATCAATATGCATAATTTCCAGTGGTTTTGTTGTTGAGTATTCCTTTGATTTGAACCTGGTCTTTGTTTGCTTTCCTTGTTGACAATGCTTGCATAAAGTGTTGGTTGGTTTTGTGATCTGGGGAATTTCTCTAACTGCTTCCTTTCTGTTGACTTTAACAATTTTGTCAAAGTGCATGTGACCCGTTCTTTTGTGCCATAGCCAGCTTTCATCTTCCTTTCCTACACAATACTTTTCATTTCCAATTTCACTTAATACATATATGTTGTTTGAAGTTCTTGCAGTTGTTGCAATCATTTTTCCTGAACCTTCTTTTATTATCTCGCACTTCTGTGAATCAAAAGTAATTTTATGACCTTGGTCACACATTTGAACTACACTTAGAAGATTATTTTTCGTATCTTCTACTAGTAGAACATTTTCTGCCTTGGTATTCTTGTTTCCAATTCTGACTGTGCCTTTTCCAATGATTTTAGCTGAATCATCATTTCCGAAGGAGACTGATCCATCTCTTTCCTTTATTAATGTAAGAAACTTGCCTTTATCACTTGTCATGTGTTTTAAACAACCACTGTCAACACACCAACCACGTTTCTTCTGCTTAGCTTGTAGAGCGAGTGATCCGAAAAGATCTTTTACACGACTATGGTTGAGTTATTAAGCATGTGTTGATTAACCAATTAGGAAGATTAATGAAAGAGGAAGAAGTATAGAAGAATCATAATAGCCACATGCACATATACAAAACTGAAATAAAGCATAAACAACAACAAACCATAACACCAATGTGATAACGGAGTTCGACAATCTCACCTACGTCTTCGGGCCTTTGTCTCAGTGGGTGAGGCTTTCTTATTTTTGTTCAAAGCTCAATAAGTACATCACAACAGTGCCAAAAGATTACAAAACTTATCTGGTCTTTTTCTACCAAATCTCTAGAATCCAATAGAAGAAATGACACTCAAATTGGATGACCGGAGCTCCTAGAAATGGCCCGCAAAGGTGCGCTCCTCAACAGCTTCCCTGCATAAAAATGGCTTTGGCTTGGAAAATCTTCAGCAGAAAGCTGCTCTAAATCTCTTCCCATTGCCTCAAGAAGGCCCAATTTATATAGATCTGAAGTTGGTAACCATCTCCCAACTTCCCCCAAGATCTGGCCTAAAAAAGGGCCCAATATCCCCCGATATTGGCCAAAAATCTTCAAAACAGCTAAAGAAATCATTTAAAAATCACTATTATAAAGTTTAAAAAACCACTTCTGCAATATATTTGGGTGCAACCCCCAAATCTCTGGCTCCTGGTAGTATTGGTGCGCTTCAAGTTTCCAAGGGCTAACTCTTGCGCGCTGGCCCCCTGACTGTTGCACACCCGATCCTATGCTGCAACTCCACTTGAACTTGTTTTTCGCACTTAGTTAAGCCCCCCGAGATTCCATCCCATGGTTAGGCCCTTGTTCGGCAGGCTAGCCCGACCGACCAAGGCTAACCATTCTACACTTGCGCTATCACTTGAACGAGGGCCCGGGTCATATGGAGGTTCATTGTAACCAGGGGCTTGACACAAATCATAAATGCGCACCATGTGTTAAATTTTTTTTGGCCATGGTTATATATGGTGGTCTGGTAGTATACATTGCGTTAAGGGCTGGGGCTAGCCCCAACCCTTTTTCCGCCCATTTGAACAACATTGCACACTTAAATATAATATTTGTGCCCATGTTTAACAAGGACCACCCATGGGCAGCTGGTTAGCCGACCCTACCAAGTCGTTAGCCCAGACAGAGGTCGCGGGTTCAAATCTCGTTCGCTCCAACACACTTTTGCAATGAAAATTTGAACCAATCCATGGGTGCCACGTGGCAGCCCATGTCTGGGCCACGTGGCACCTCCCCAATCGCCATCTTGAATGCCACTTATCAACCATCTATTGGACCAACTCTTGCACACATGCCTGCCATGTCATCTGCCCCTATTAGCACTACTTTCCCAGTCACTGTCTGCCACCTGTCGTTGTATAGGCGTGCCACATGTCACCCTTGCAGTGGTGACACGTGTCACCCCCAAATTGGTCCACCTGTCATGTCCACGTCAACATCTGTGTGCTCAATCAGTCTGCCATGTGTCACCTCCAAAATATTCCAACTATGCCTACCATGTTAGTTGTACAATCGTACGACCTATACAGTCAGTTGCCACGTAGCACTGTACAGACTGTACATCATCATTTTTTGCATGTTTGGCAAAACAAACAAATGGCTATAACTTGAGCATACGACATTCGTTTGAGCCCGTTCAAGTTGCGTTGGGTTCATATCAATGAGGCCTATGCAGACGTCCGTTTTGAAGCCATTCTGATAACTTTGATTTTTAGGCCTTTCTAAGCCCCATCAAGCTCCTGGATCCGATTCTGGATCACACCTCCCCACTAAAGGACTTTTTGGTCCCCAAAAGGTTACTGACCAGTCATAAAGCTTGGGATAGGCCACCCGGATTGTTCCATGTCTTTGAACTCTGTCCTGTGCACCTGTCTCATCAAGATTAACTGTAACACAATCATGATAACTTATAGCATATTGTTAGCCATTTGTACCATGTCACATTTTACTGAAGCCACTATCATCCAGGTGGACAACATTACTAATGATAGCATAAAAAATATGACTGCAAATGAGCTGATATGTTTATAATATTTGCATGACATTAGCTTATCTTGAAGCAATCTGTGATTGATTTTCCATTCTACAATCATCTCTTATTCTTGCTTAAGATCGATTACTTGACTTGAAACAATTATAGGTGTGTTGCTTGCTTGAGCTGCCTTCTTTAATTGTTCCATTGTTTGAAGAGTTTTATTTGCCTTTACATGATGAGCATGAACCACGTATTCTTGACCTGATTTGGTTAAATGATATTGATTCTTTGTCCTGTAGAAGATTGCTTTACGATCATATAAGTATGGACTGCCTAAGACCATTCCGCATTCGCTTAGTGGCACAACATCACATGTTACCTTGTCCACATACTTAGATGAAATTGCAAATTTTAATGTGCACTGCTTGGTTATGTGCATTTGATGATTGTTGTGTATCCATTTAAATGTGTAAGGCTTATGATGTATCTGTGTTTTTAATCCCAATTTATTAACCAATTCCTCTGAAATTAAGTTAGATTGAGATCCACTATCTATCAATGTGTCGACCTTAGTGTGCCTCATGATGACCCTTATGTTAAACAAGTTACTTCTACAATCAAATCCTTCACCAATTTTACCTGTCATACCAACCAATGAGACCTTATATTCGTCACCTGAATCTAATCCCAAGTCTTTTGGCTGTGTTTTCATTGCAACTGTTTACCTCCCTTTATTTTCCTTGAACCACTTCAGTCTCTTCTCAGGATGCAATTGCCAACAACAGTCCTCATCATGCCCTCTTTCTTGCAATGCTTGCAAGAGGGATTCTCTTCCTTTCTCGTCACTGCATTTGCCTTCTTGCCATGCCACTTCCTTTTGTCCTCTTTCCCTGAAGATGATTCCCCTGATACACCAACACTTGTTTTCCCTGCTTCAATGTATGTCACTTGAACATAAACCTCATCAAGATTAGTTGGTCCAAACATGAATATAGTATTTCGAATATGTGTAGGTAAACCTCCTATATACTTCATAAGAGTTTCTTGGGTATGTAAAGGAATATCTAACATCAATGCCATTTTACGAAAGCCATCTGTGTATTCTTGCACTGTTTGTCCTTTTCTTAGTTTAAAAGATTTCCATTCAATTAACGCTTTCTCTTTATAACCCAAAGGATAAAATTTCTTTCTAAGTGCAGAAATAAAACTTTTCCATGATGGAAATACATTACCCACTTGTTGCGTGCCATTTTGCAACTTACTTTGCCATCAGATGAGTGTTGTGCCTGCAAGTCTCAATGATGCCAACTTGATTTGTGTGGCCTTATCCTTGATATGTTGCACACTGCAATAGACCTCCATATGTATGACCCAATTGTCAAGTCTCTCTGCATTAACTTCACCATCATATATGGGAAATTCAAATTTAACATCAAGTTTTAATAAAGGCATTTTATTCTTATGTTTATGAACATGTTTCTTTGCATTGGATTTAGAACTTGAACTTGAAGAAGAAGGAGAAGAAGGAGGTGAATATGGAGGTGAAGGAGGAATTTGAGGAGGATCCTCTCCTTCTTCACTTTTTCCCTTTGAAGTTTCACCAAGAACTGGTCTCTTTCGTTCCAAGTAATCTTCATACAAAACCTTCATCATCTCTGACATAGCAAAGAAAGTTTTTCGAAACTCTTTCTCATCCTGAGAAAGTCCCTCTTCTGATGCCATCTTCTCGCTTTGAGAAGTTCTCTTTCTCAATCCAATCAATGGATTCTCTTCAAAAATATCGCCTTCACCACAAAGTAGCTTTTCCCTGGTTAACATGCAAAACTCAAATCCAAACGTCAACTAGCTATGATACCAACTTGATCCGAAAATATCTTTTACATGACTATGGTTGAGTTATTAAGCATGTGTTGATTAACCAATTAGGAAGTTTAATGAAAGAGGAAGAAGTATAGAAGAATCATAACAACCACATGCACATATATAGAACTGAAATAAAGCATAAACAACAACAAACCATAACACCAATGTGATAACGGAGTTCGACAATCTCGCCTACGTCTTCGGGCCTTTGTCTCAGTGGGTGAGGCTTTTGTTATTTTTGTTCAAAGCTCAATAAGTACATCACAGCAGTGCCAAAAGGTTACAAAACTGATATGGTCTTTTTCTATCAGATCTCTAGAAACTAACAAAAGAAATGACACTCAAATAGGATGACCGGAGCTCCCAGAAATGGCCCACAAAGGTGTGCTCCTCAACAACTTCCTTGCATAAAAATGGCTTTGGCTTGGCAAATCTTCAGCATAAACCTACTCTGAATCTCTTCCCATGGCCTCAAGAAGGCCTGGTTTATATAGGTCTAAAGTTGGTAACCATCTCCCAACTTCCCCCCAAGATCTGGCCTGAAAAAGGGCCCAATATCCCCCAATATTGTCCAAAAATCTTCAAAACAGTGGAATAAATCATTTAAAAATCACTATTATAAAGTTTAAAAAACCACTTCTGCAATATATTTGGGCGCAACCCCCAAATCTTTGGCTCCTGGTCGTATTGGTGCACTTCAGGTGTCCAAGGGCTAACTCCTGCGCGTTGGCCCCTTGACTGTTGGGCACCTGGACCTATGCTGCAACTCCACGTGACCCTATCTTCCGCGCTTAGTTAAGCCCCTTGAGATTCCAGCCCACGGTTAGGCCCTTGGTCGACGGGCTAGCCCGACCGACCAGGGCTAACCATTCTACACTTGCGCTATCACTTGAACAAGGGCCCGGGTCATATGGAGGTTCGCTGTAACCGGGGGCTTGACACAAGTCACAACTGCGTGACATGTGTTAAAGCTTTCTTGGGCCATGGTTATATGTGGTGGTTCGGTGGTATACATTGCGCTGAGGGTTGGGGCTAGCCCCAGCCCTTTTTCCGCCCATTCGAATAACACTGCACGCCTAAATATAATATTTGCACCCATGTTTAATAAGGACCACCCATGGGCAGCTGGCTAGCAAACCCTGCTAAGTCGTTAGCCCGAACAGAGGTCGCGGGTTCAAACCTCGTTTTCTCCAACAAACTTTTGCAATGAAAACTTGAACCAATCCATCGGTGCCACGTGGCACCTCCCCATTCGCCATCATGAATGCCACTTGTCAACCATCGATTGGACCAGCTCTGCCACAAGTGCCTGCCACATCATCTGTCCCAGTCAGTACTACTTTCCCAGTCATTGTCTGCCACATGGCATCGTACGAGCATGCCACATGTCACCCTTGCAGTGGTGACACGTGTCACCCCTAGATTGGTCCACTTGTCATGTCCACATTAGCGTCCGTACACCTAGTCAGCCTACCACGTGTCACCTCCAAAAGCTACCAACTATGCTTGCCACATCAGTTGTATGGCTGTATGGCCTGTACAGTCAAATGCCACGTGGCATTGTACGGACTATACAATCATCATTTTTTGCCTGTTTGGCAAAACGAATAAATTGCCATAACTTGAGCATACGATGTTCGTTTGAGCCCGTTCAAGTTGCATTGGGTTCGTATTAATGAGGCCTACACACACGTCTATTTTGAAGCCATTATGAGAACTTTGATTTTTAGGCCTTTCTGAGCCCCATCAAGCTCCTGGATCCGATTCTGGATCAACGAGTGTGCATTCTTCCTTTCTATACTGATTCTTATTTCTTATCCATGTTCTCTTTTGAGGTTCCTGTCTATGACTATTGTTGTTTTTTTGTGGTTCTCTAGGAGGGATTGCCATTATGCAATCTTTGGTCATGTATCCAAAGTTGTTACACTTGTAGCATTCCACTTCAGTGCTCAATGATTCAAACCTGTTGTAACTTATTCTTTGTGTTTTACTAGGCCTTCTTGGATAATCCATTTGTGTATGAATTTCAAAGTTGTTTATGTTCCTATTGTTAGCTCTGCAATTCACTGCTTTATGTCCAAAATTATTGCATGCATAACATAAACCAAAAAGGATAGTTTGATACCTAGGAGTTGAAGATTCTATGAAAGGAGTTACTCTGATGAATCCTTCTTCTTCCTGAATCCTATATGTTTCTATCGGTTGTTGATTCTGAAATCTGAATCTTCTTGGTGGAGGAGTGTCCATGTAATCTTCCTTGTAGGTCTTCCTATCCCCTTTGATTTTTTTTGCATAATGTTTTGGATGTGTTTCTTGTTCTGTTGTTTTGGAGCTTGATCCCCTTTCTGTCTGATTGCATCCTAGTCTGAACTTGTCATGATGAGGATTTTGACTATTGATAATGTCATCCAAAACTTTTGATTTGTTCTGCATATTTTTCTTTTGAATATCCTTTCTTAATGTGACAATCTTCGCTTCCAAATTTCCAATGATCTTGTCTCTTTCTTCTAGCTGTTCTTTGAGTGCTTCTCCAATTCTTTTATCTTCTTCTATTTGAACCTTCAAATTTGTGATCATTTGTTCTAGTTCTTGAGTGTCTTCTTTCTTGTCTAATTTTGCTTGTAGCTTCTTGTTTTTCTTCTTTAATCTTCTTATAACTTCTATGGAACACAAAAATTCTTCTCGGTAGTCAACTTCCGCCTCTTCATATTCTTCTTCAGTGTCTTCTTTATCAGAGTCTTCTACTGCCATGAATATAACTATTTTTGTCTCACTGTCACCGACTTCATCTTCATCTGATGAGGAGATGTCTTCTTTGGTGCATAAGCTTTTCTTGAAAGCTTTCTTTGTGGTTCTTTTACCTTTATATGTTTGTTTGCTATTTGAGTAATCTTCATCATTCCTCTTATTTTTCTTATGAGGACATTTGCTAGCAAAATCACCAATACCATCACAATTAAAACAAATCAATGGAAGCTTAACTTTATATCTTCCATTGGTTCCCTTGTTCAATCTTCTGACAAAGTTGGCCACTTCTTCATCATCTTCCGAGATGTCACTATTGCTGCTATGTTCTTTTTTCTTTTGCTTTCCCTTTTTCTTTGACCTTTTGGATGCTTTGAAAGATGCTTCTTTTATATCTGGATTTTCATGTTCGGTTCTCATTTAATATGCTGTGAAGATTCCATGTAGTTCGTCCATGCTTATTGAGTCTAGATTTGCTCTTTCTTCTAGTGTTGATATCTTAGGATCAAATCTCATAGGACGAGATCTTAGTACCTTTTGAACAATTATAGATTCTTTAATTTCTTATCCCAATCCTATGATTGCATTTACTATTTCATCTAGTCGTAAGAAGTAAGCTGCAATATTCTCATTTTCTTTCATCTTTAGTCGTTCAAACTGACCTCTGTAAGTTTGAAGCATTGTTGCTTTGACTTTTGAATCTCCTTCATAAATATTTTGAATCTTGTCCCAAATCTCTTTAGCGGATTTATAATGTATAAATTTGGTGTATACTAATTCACAAAGACCATTCAAAAGTACATTTTTGGCTCTGGAATTATTTTCACCAAGTTTTATTGCTCTTTCATTTGTCGACAGAACTGTTGTTTCTTTGTATCCATCTACAACTGATTTCCAAATTTCAAATCCATGTGCCGGTATATATGTTTTCATCCTTCTGCTTGAAAATGCATACTTATGTCCATCAAACTGTGGTATTCCATTTTTATACATGTTGTTTCTATCCATGATTTACCTTCTAGTGGTTAAATTGTTTTCTGAAGGAACATGCTCTGATGACAATTGTTGGATTACTAAGAGGGGGGGTGAATCAGTAATAGAGCAATTTAATAATTTTTCACCATAAAATGTAAGTGTTATATCAATGTAGCATTATCATCCAATAGCTGCAGAGTAAATAAACAATGAACAAATGAGCAATCGTACACATACACAGTACACAAATGTTTCTATGTGGAAACCCAAAGCGAGAGAAAACCACATAATTCTTTTTCTTATATGTCTTTAAGAATTACATTCATTGGAAGCACCAACTTCCTTTGTTTTCTAGATGCAACTAGAAGGAGGCTCCAACCCCCTATGTTCTCATGCTACAACCCGAGGGAAGCTCCAACTCCTCAATTCTCTGGCTACAACCAGAAGGAGGCTACAACCCCCTATGTTCTCCGAATACAACCAGAAGGTGGTTACAACCACCTTTCCTTCCCCCGTCCAATCGCCCTGACGTAGAAGTAGAATGATGGAACCACTGTCACACTATCATTGTGAGATATACTATTGTAAACCTATACCAATCAACCTGCAATCAACCTGTAACAACCTGTACCAATAACATGTGCCAACATGTACCGTACATCAACCTATACCATGAACAAATTCATCAACCATGCACCAAACCTATACAAATAACCTATCACAATAACCTGTCCAAACAACCTCTAATCAACCTGTACCATAAACAAGTGCATCGACCATGCACCAACCTGTACCTCAACCAAAATCCCTCATCAATTTCATCACCCAAATCTGATTTGTAACTCTGTAATAGACCTCGTGTATATGTTCACATACCTGCAAACCTTCCTTAACTTTAACAACAAGAGACTAGCATTTTCATCAAACTTTACTTTAGTCTCACACGACTAATTTTAAATTAGTCAACAACCCTAACTTGAAATAATCATAACTATGTACCTGTGATGAATAAAGATCTAAAAAGAGTACACAATGTTCTTCAATGTCTTTTATGCAATTCCTCCAGGTTTCACTACTTGGAACCTCTCAAAAAATGAGTTATATAAAAAAATGGCATACCTTGTTGAATTATGGATTATTCTAGAGAGAGAACTTGTAGAGCGTGCCCCACATGGAATATTTGTTGTATGGATCTAAAATTTTTACATAGAATACTACAGACTGTACTCTAACCAATACATTTGGTCTTACTAAATTTGGATATGTTATGAAGAAGTTATGACGTTTTTACCCGAAACACCTGTTTTAGATTAGTTTCAGGACTAGCCACAAACCCTATTTTCCATGGAGTGTAACTCCAAAAAGACAACGACCCACAAGCTAGTTTTTTTTATCAAAGCTACTTGGATATGTTTCCTCAACGACCTCCCAATTTCACGGTCTGAATCATTCTAGAAAAAAATTTATTGCGAAAATGGTGAGATGACCTGTAAATAACATACCTTAGAAAGCATCATCAAAAGAATTTATCCTCCCTTGAATTTTGGCTTTCTTTATTTCACCTTCCCTATGAAATTCGGCTTACATATCCTTTGATTACCTCAATCACTTCTATATATTCAATATTCTCAAGTGTGATTAAAATGAGAGAGCATTGCCTCTTATTTATGCTTTCATGTAGCTCCCTCAAGCGGTTACCTTTTAACCATCTTAACCCACTTTCCTTATTTTAGGGTTAACCCACTTCTAACCACTTGTCCACTTAGTAATTTCTCCATTAAATTTATTATTTAAATAATTTCTTTTGTATACACTTTGACTTATAGTACATTCATCACTTCACTTTATTATTTACCTTCTAAAATCTCTTAAACCACTTTCTTTATTTTAGGGCTAACCCACTTCTAACCACTTGTCCACTTAGTAATTTCTCCATTAACTTTATTATTTAAATAATTTCTTTTGTATCCACTTTGACTTATAGTACACTCATCACTTCACTTTATTATTTAAATAATTTCTTCTTTGCAACCACTTTGACTACTTTGACCTTTTGGGGCTTCTAGATGACTCATGAGGGATCTCCAACTTCAAATGGCCATAACTCTCTAACCGTGAGGAGTTATGTGATGTTCCACATACCACTGGAAATGGAATGACATGTACTATCCATCCAGAATAGTATTACCTTCAAATATATTAAAAATCATGCCATTATACATCAAACAAACTTGGGTCCATTACCCAAACCTTTGTGCTACCAGAATTCGCTACCAGACTTTCTTCATGGGTTGACATCAATGAAAACCAACACAAATAATCAACACATGGAGGTTTATTATTGATGAGGGCCTATGGACAAATATTTTTACACAGAAGTATATACACCCTATTTTTGTAGTGGAATGGATTTGTAAGCGAAACAAAGAAGCCAAGAATATATCCCATATGTGGTGTGCACTGCTCTCAGTTTTCTATGTTATTGGAGAATAACTAGCCTGGAATATATTTGTTCAGGTCATAAATTTTGCATAAAACAAGATCCCTTGATTGGTTTAGATGGCCTCCATATCCTCCCACCTCATATGATCCCCCATTTGCATGATATAGGTTTTTATTTTCTAGCACATATATAGAACCTTGTTGCTTCTATAGCTAATAACCAAGTCTATATCAGGCAAATATATTTGGTTTTCATGGAGAGGATTCAGGATTATGTTTATCATACATCATTTCTCTTCCTCGCAGTTATATCCACATCTCTCATAAGTCGAACTCCCTTATATGGACCCAAAATGAAAAGGGTGGTTCTTATTCACCTAGCTTGTGTTATACAGTCATTAGAGAGGAGGAAGATCACTCAGATCCCTCTGACTGGGATGATCTCTTATGAAAACTCAATTTCCCATTGAAAATCTGTTTATTATTTTGGTTGGTCCTGTTCCATAAGGTCCCCACATGAGAAAATAAGATCTCTCTTTTCTGGCAGGGACCCAATATATGCCCTCTCTGTAAAGGTTTTCTGGACGAATGTGATCATATTTTTGTGCATTTCTCTTATATACAAGATATGTGGGATTTTTCCTCTTACACATATAACATCATATTTTTATGGCAGGGAGCCTCCATTGAAGAGGCTTTCATGGACTGGCACAACTAGGGCACATTTGAGGAGTTTTAGGCCCTCCCAACCATTTTCATACATGTTTTTTGGACATCTCGGAACCTTGCAATTTTCCAAGATATATATCTCCCATCCAGATATATGGCTACAAAGGGAATGACCCTCATCGACTCCTTTCCACGGGTGGTTGAAATAGATAGACCCAGGCACATCATTTTGGAAGAGATCGATCATGTCAAATGTTGGTCATATTTTGATGGTGCCTCCCAAAACCATGTGGGAAGGGAAGGTGGTATTTTATATCTGGATGAGCACCATTGGCTCAAATATGTTGTTGGTCTTGGCAATATCTCCAACAACAAAGTTGAACTAGTAGCTCTTAAGATGCTCATCATGGTTGCTCGGGATAAAGGAGTTCATAATCTCCAAATTTTTGGTGATTCAAAACTCATCATAGATTGATTCAGACTGAAAAGGCCACCAAAAAATATTGTTTTGAGACTTATATATGATGAAATTACTCCTCTTTTGAGTCTCTTCAACCATATCAGTTTTGTACACATCTACCGGGAAAGGAATCATGTGGTTGATGCTATGTCCAAGACAGGTCTACAGCTTGCTAAGGGCACATGGCAGCGATGGGAACATACAAGAGATACACTTCAAGAATTTGATCTTGGACCTTTTGACATATGATTGTTTTCAGATTTACAAGTTTTTTAAGGTCCACATATATAATCAACTTATGTTGTTGTATATATCTTGTTTAGATATACAAGATAATTTTTCATAGACTCGGGAAGCATTTTTAGAGTTCATTGATAGGCTCATAGATGAGTTGTTTATATGGTCTTTTGTATACATAAGAAGGAACAGTTGATAGTTTGTCGTAGATATACTTACTTGGAAGAAATACTTGAAGACTATATAGAATGTGGTTTATTAATATAATGATTTTTTTTTCCAAGGTAAGAGATCCACATCTTCTCATCCAACCTTGAAATAGGAATAATGCAATAAAAAAACCATTTAAAAAATTTAAACAAAATAAAGATGAATTGTTTATTATAATTAAAACTTTAAAATATTAATTCAATTTAAAATAAAATCATAAATAAGAGCATTTAAACCTTGTATTATCATTAATTAAAACTTAAACTTTGAAGTATCAATTCAATTTTTAACATAAAACCATAAATAAAAGTATGAACAACCTTTATTTAATAGGTTTAAATGCATGTAAACAAATATTTTAAATAACACAATTTTTAAAATAAAATCATAAATAAAAACATTTAAACTTTGTATTATCATTACTTAAAACTTTAAAGTATCAATTCAAATTTTGAACATAAAACCATAAATATGAGGGTGGGGTGGAAAAATATAAGAAAAATATATAATACATTTATCTTATATTTTTCTACCCTACCCTCATATATAAAAGTGTATTATCATTAATTAAAACTTTAAAGTATCAATTTAATTTTGAACATAAAACCATAAATAAAATTATAACTAACTTTTATTTAATAGATTTAAATATATGTAAAAAACATTTTAAATAACACAATGTGTATTATCATTAATTAAAACTTTAAAGTATCAATTTAATTTTGAACATAAAACCATAAATAAAACTATAACCAACCTTTATTTAATAGATTTAAATACATTTAAAAAACATTTTAAATAACACAATCAAACATAAAGAGGTGTATGGTAGTATCATTAATTCAATTGTGAACATAAAACCATAAATAAGACTATGACCAACCTTTAGGTTTAAATAAATGTAAAAAAATATTTTAAATAACATAATCAAACATAAAGGTGTATGGTAGTATCAATAATTCAATTTTGAAACTTTATTTAAACATAAAGGTGTATGTTAGTATCAATAATTCAATTTTGAAACTTTATTTAATAGGTTTAAATAAATGTAAAAAAATATTTTAAATAACACAATCAAACATTATTTAATAGGTTTAAATACATTGAAAAAATATATTTTAAATAACATAATCAAACATTATTTAATAGGTTTAAATACATTGAAAAAATATATTTTAAATAACATAATCAAACATAAAGGTGTATGGTAGTATTATTAATTCAATTTTGAACATAAATTTATAAATACAACTATAACTATTTTTATTAAATAAGTTTAAATAGATGTAAAAATATCACATTAACATTAAATGAAACTACAACCAACTCTTATTTAATAAAATCAAATACAAATCAAACCATATACAACTAGTCTTAAATAACTCCATCATTTGACAACTAGTCTTAAATAACTCCATCATTTGATAAAGCTCAAGGTTAATAATAAAAATGACCAATGGCATTTAAAGATATAAGTTTCATAATAAACGTACAAATAACAACATTTAAAAATAATAATTTAAAATAATGTTACATAATGAAAATTAAAAATATTATTAAAAATATATAATTTAGTTAAAAAACTCAAATACATATTAAAGGATTAAGAATTTATAATAATCCTTTCCTATATAAGTATTATGTCTTGGTTATCACTAAATTCAAGTAAAAGTAAAGAGAATAAATAATCAAGATAAACAATCTTAAACTAAACATATCTTTATCTTCCTTTTCCTTTCCTAAGAGGTAGAGACAAACGGATATATATATTTATATTAAAATAAACAAATTATCCAAATCAAGAATTTATCAAACATAAATATAGTTTCAAAATCCATCAACTAATAAAACCATGTTAAAGTTAAAATTGTTGTTGAATACGTTTTTTAGTTGTTAATGCCAATAAGTGAACCTGTGCATTGAGTTGTCACGAGTAGAAGCAGAATATATAAACAATTTGACAAGCGGGGCCTTACGTCTCCTCGGGAACCCTTGTCACCTTATTTTGAAGCCCGTCTGACCGTTGACCATTTCTTAACATCTCTTTCGCGGATCGTCGAGTTCACGGGTTCAAGAAATTTCCAATTTCTAGTTGTTGTTTCCTATGCCCGCTACTTTCAGGCTTCTCTCCAAGTTTATGAAATATGTATACAACTTCTCCAGAAACATACATAAAAGATCTTGCTAGGAAATGGAATATCTATTGCAGATTTGAATATATTGGACCTTCTTTTCCCTCCTCTATACTCAACCAAATTCTCGTTTGTTTTTCCCCCCTACTCTCTCTTTCTCGTTACTTAGCCATTTTTTTCAAAAATATCCCAATGCACGCATTGGCGGACACACCGGTTCACATTTACGCTCGTGCTTTTATATCATGACTCTGACTAACTGCTAACCATTCAAAGCCTAGTCACTTTTCAGATCGTGGATTCCCGGTTAGGTGGGCTCTATAACGGGGGTCGAATTGTAAATGATGCAAGTGTTTGGTGCAAAATGTATATGACGGAAGTGTTGTGCGCAACATGTATATCACGAAACAAGGGGCATAAGAAATCGATAGCGTTAAGTCGCGACGAATTGTAGAGTACGAAATTTTTGGGTGCAAGATGTATATCGCGCACTTGTAGATGACGAAAGTTTTGGGTGCAAGATTTATAATAGCGCCAACCCAGGGGTCGATCGGACTCCTGTAAATTGTTGTTGAATACGTATATCACAGAACATGGGGCATAAAAATTCGATAGCGCTAAGTCGCGACCCCACGGAGAGATAATTGGCTAAGTGTTGAAAGGAACTGCGGTCGGTTGGGCTCATGATGTGACGATATAGGACCAATCAACGAGTTCGAAAAAAGTCAAGTTCAAGTTTAAATATATTTATTTAAATTGTATTTATATTAATGTATCTTAATAGATTATTTGTGGTTGAAATGCAAACCATGTTCCAATATGTGGATGAATTGTAGACCATGGAAGTTTTGGGTGCAAGATGTATATGGAGGAACTATAGATGACTCAAGTTTTGGGTGCAAGATCTATAATAGCACCAACCCGGGGGTCGGTTGGGCTCCTTTAAATCGTTGTTCAATACATTTTTTGCTTGTTAATGCCAATAAGCGAACCTGTGCACTTAGTTGTCACCAGTAAAAAAAGAATGAATTTGAATTGAAGATGACATGAATACCCTCTTCGTGTTACACATTTTGCACTAAAATGTTCCGATAAATACAATTTGATAGACGGCGCCTTACGTCTCCTCGGGAACCCTTGTCACCCTATTTTGAAGCTCGTCCAACCACTTTCCGCAGTTGAAACATACAGAAAAGATCTTGCTAGGAAATGGATTATCTATTGTAGATTTGAATATATTGGACCTTCTTTTCCCTCTTCTATACTCAACCAAATTCCCGTTTGTTTTTCCACTCTACTCTCTCTTTCTCGTTACTTAGCCGTTTTTCCAAAAATATCCCAATGTGTATTGGCGGACGCACCCATTGACATTTGCGCTCGTGCTTTTATATCACGACTCCGACTGACCAGTAGCCATTTGATGCCTAACCACTTTTCAGATCGCGGATTCCCAGGTAGGCGGGCTCTATAACCGAGGTCAAATTGTAAATGACGCAAGTGTTTGGTGCAAAATTTATATCATGGAAGTGTTGTGTGCAACATGTATATCACAGAACAAGGGGGCATAAGAAATCAATAGCGGTAAGTCGCGACGAATTGTAGAGTACGAAAGTTTTGGGCACATGATGTATATCACACACTTGTAGATGAAAAAAGTTTTGGGTGAAAGATATATAATAGCGCCAACCCAGGGGTCGGTCGGACTCCCATAAATCACTATTGAATACGTATATCACGTAGTTGAAACATATAGAAAAGATCTTGCTAGGAAATGGATTATCTATTGCAAATTTGAATATATTGGACCTTCTTTTCCGTCTTTTATACTCAACCAAATTCCCATTTGTTTTTGCAATCTACTCTCTCTTTCTAGTTACTTAGTTGTTTTTCTGAAAATGTCCCAATGCGTGTTGGCAGATGCACCCGTTGACATTTGCGCTCGTGCTTTTATATCGTGACTCCGATTGACCGCTAGCCATTCGATGCCTAGCCACTTTTCAGATCGCAGATTCCCGAGTAGGCGGGCTCTATAACCAGGGTCGAATTGTAAATGGCACAAGTGTTTGGTGCAAAATTTATATCACGGAAGTGTTGTGTGCAACATGTATATCACGGATCAGGGGGGCATAAGAAATCAATAGTGCTAAGTCGCGACAAATTGTAGAGTACGAAATTTTTGGGTGCAGGATGTATATCACACATTTGGAGATGACAGGAGTTTTGGGTGCAAGATTTATAATAGCACCAACCCAGGGGTCGATCAAACTCCTGTAAATCACTATTGAATATGTATATCATGGAACATGGGGCATAAAAATTCGATAGCGCTAAGTCGCAACCCCGCGAAGAAATAATTGGCTAAGTGTTGAAAGGAACTATGATCGGTTGGGCTCATGATGTGACGATATAGGACCAATCCCCAACTCGGGGGTTGGTCGGGCTCCCATAAATCGTTGTTGAATACGTTATTTGCTTGTTAATGCCAATAAGCAAAGTTGTGCACTGAGTTGTCACTAGTGAAAGCAGAATGAATTTGAATTGAGGATGGCAAGAACACCCTCTTTGTGTTACACATTTTGCACTAAAATGTTCCGATATATACAATTTGACAGTCAGGGCCTTACGTGTCCTTGGGAACCCTTGCCACCCTATTTTGAAGCTCGTCTGACCGCTTTCCACGAGTATTTCTATGCCTGCCACCTTCAGACTTGTTTTCAAGTATATGGAATAAGTATATAACTTCTCCAGAAACATGCAGAAAAGATCTTGCGAGAAAATGGGATATCTATCACAGATGTGAATATATTAACCCTTCTTTTTCGTCTTCTATACTTTATCTTTTATCACGGAATTTTGGGGTGCAAAATGTATATGACAGAAGTGTTGGGTGCAAGATGTATATAACGGAACACACGGGATAAGAATGTGATAGCGCTAAGTTGGGATGCCGCAGTGAGATATTTGGTCAAGTGTTGAAAGGTACGACCGTCGGTCAGGTTCATGATGTGAAGATATAGATGGAAATGAGGATTTGACAGTCCGCTAACCGATCAACACGTGGACAATCCAGGAGCACGATAAATTCAGGTTCAAGTTTAAAGGGATTTTGTTTATGTTTATTTAAAATGTATCCATATTAATGTATCTTAATAGATTATTTGTGGTCCAAATGTAAACCATGTTCGAATTTGAATGGTGTTTTGTGCTTTTATATCATAACTCTGACAGACCGCTAGCCATTCGATGCCTAGCCACTTTTCAGATCGCGGATTTCCGGGTAGCCGGGCTCTATAACTGGGGTCAAATTGTAAATGACGCAAGTGTTTGGTGCAAAATTTATATCACGAAAGTGTTCTGTGAAACATGTATATCACGGAACAGGGGGCATAAGAAATCGATAGCGCTAAGTCACGACGAATTGTAGAGTACGAAAGTTTTAGGTGCAAGATGTATATCATGCACTTGTAGATGACAGAAGTTTTGGGTGCAAGATTTATAATAGCGCCAACCCAGGGGTTGGTCGGACTCCCGTAAATCATTGTTGAATACGTATATCACATAATAGGGGGCATAAAAATTTGATAGCGCAAAGTCACGACCCCACAGAGAGATAATTGGCTAAGTGTTGAAAGGAACTGTGGCCAGTCGGGCTCATGATGTGATGATATAGGACCAATCCCCAACCCGGGGGTCGGTCGGGCTCCCATAAATCATTGTTGAATACATTATTTGCTTGTTAATGCCCATAAGAAAAGCTGTGCACTGAGACCCTCTTCGTGTTACACATTTTGCACTGAAATGTTCCGATATATACAATTTGACAGTCGGGGCCTTATGTCTCCTCAGGAACCCTTGCCACCCTATTTTGAAGCCCGTCCTACCGCTTTCCACGGGTATTTCTGTGCCCACCACCTTCACACTTCTTTCCAAGTATATGCAATAAGTATATAAATTCTCCATAAACATGCAAAAAAGATCTTGCGAGCAAATGGGATATCTATCACAGATGTCAATATATTAACCCTTCTTTTCTGACTTCTATACTTTTATCTTTTATCACAGAATTGTTGGGTGCAAAATGTATATAACGGAAGTGTTGGGTGAAAGATGTATATAACGGAACACACGGGATAAGAATGTGATAGCGCTAAGTTGGGATGTCATAGTGAGATATTTGGCCAAGTGTTGAAAGGGACGGTCGTCGGTCAGGTTCTTGATGTGAAGATATAGATGGAAATGAGGATTTGACAGTCCACCAAATGATCAACCCACGGACAATCCAGGAGCCCGAGAAAGTCAGGTTCAAGTTTAAGGGCATTTTGTTGATGTTTATTTAAAATGTATCCATATTAATGTATCTTACTAGATTATTTGTGGTCCAAATGTAAACCATGTTCGAATTTGAATGGTGTTTTGGGCTCAAAATTTTTTGCTCAAACCTATAGGGAATAGAGAAAAAAATATACGACTTACATTTTGTATATCAAAGAATATTCTGAAATATAGGAAGTTGCAATATATGCACAATATAGAACAGGAACATGTACAACGAAATGAGTTAATTTTACGAAGAAATACAAATTTCAAATAACAACACCAAGCATTGAATATCAGCATAGAACAACCCCAAATATTTATATTCAGATAAACTGGGTCACAAAATACATTTGAGAAGATTTCCCAAATAAAGTTGTCTTGGAATTTGTAAAAAAAACTATAGTTCAATACATATTCTATGAAATAAAAATGCGTTTTCCAGAATGTCTCCAATTGGGACTGTCGCGGACTATAAAGAAAAGATGTACAAGAGTGAAGTTTGTAGAAAGAAGAAAGTCGGCGATGGAAAACAACAAAACCTGGAAAGAAGAAAGAGAAAATTGCCAGATCTGGGTTAAAGCTTTGCTAGAATAAGTGGATGAAGACATAAGAATGTAATCAGTATCAACTTACTATGATGGTGTCCCATGCCTTGTCATTTGTTCGCTGATGTCCTTTTATGGCTTTCCTCAGCTTTGACCTTCATTGGTAATCTGGTCGACAACCTTTTTCAATCATTCTTCAATGTAGCTCCTCATGGGTGCCACATTCATTTCATGCTGGATTTTTATATTGAAGAATTCACTTTCCAAGTCCCTTAGATCAATAGACAAGTTGTGCAATGTTTCTTGAATATTTTTGTTTCTAATTGCATAACCGACTAGCCAAGTTTTCACGTCATCTTCACCATATTCAAGAATGCCGTAGAAAATTTCAAATGACATTCTTTTATAGATATGAACTTGATCATCAAATGCTTGCTTGGTTAAAAACAAAGAGTTTAATATCAATTTTGGGTCATGGACTTCATTGGTGCTGGCAGCTAGATCTATCTCAGTTAGCTTCTTGAATATTTTGTCTCTTTTAGATATGGTTTGGCTACATTCTTGAACGATACCAATCAAGTTCTTAACCTCTTCTTTCCAACATGCCTTTAGCTGGTCTATTCGATCCAGGGAAGGGAGATCCTCCTGTCTTCTTTTGAATTCCGTCATACCTGTAACTTTAACACCAAATGATAAAACTGCATCGAGATGAAAATCTTGCTCGTTCTTCATATCTACTTGCAAATACTCATGAAAAGCATGTGCTCTTATTCCAAAAGAGACTATATTCTTTGACATCTCCCAAGCTTTTGTTATTAATTCCATTCTTCTGTTTATATTCTTTTTGACATAGTCTCGGGCCGATGTGGGAAGGCTTGCTGATCCTTTTAACTTGGTGCAAGTGCGGTGGACCCGACCATTGCCAAAGGAGTAGCAAACAATGGAAGAGGCATTAGAGTTGCCTCTAATTCTTTGATCCGCATCTTTAACATGAGGTTTCTCGTTTCAAGGCCGCTAATAGAGTTTTCTAGAGCATCTCCAGTTGCTCGGTGCATCTTGGATATCTGGGAAGGGCGCATGTTGCGTAGGTTGATCTCTGAACAAGATGTCCCTTTCTTATTCTTTACATCTCTGTTTTCAATAATCAATTTTTTTGATTCACTGTAAAAAAAAATGCTCTGAAATGCAAAAGACTCTTCTTTGTTCAATGTGTCTATGCGAATTATTTCCATCCCAGTATTGTGAGGAGCAGTGCTCTCTAGGTGATCGTCATCAGGGAACATTTTGTCAATGTCAATTTCTAGTTCCATATCTTCGAGGGAGAGATTGTAGATATCAATTTCTCCCCTCGGTCCCTCTTGTTCTTGGACTATTGTTTTCCATTTTTTTCCCGCGGGAAGCTTGTGTCAACTTTCAATTTTACCGGAGGGAGGGTTCTTATCTCCTCCTTCGCCTAAAGAGCTGTGTGTAACTTTGTTACTTGGGTAAGCCGTTGGATTACTACTACGAGATGACATGCTTTTGGCTGTGGCGATCGGGGATTGGGCACTTTTTTCACCCAGGTCTTTTCAGTTCTGCTTGTGCAAATCATTGGTACTGTTACAGAGTTCATTCAGGATAATGTAAGTGAAAAAAACTGTTGAAGTGGTTCCTAACCATGAAATCCCGGGCTTTCCAAGGCAGAGAAATGAATTGTCCTTTCATTTTTTCATGGAAAAAATGCAACCAGTAGATGTACTCTCTTGTTATTCCAGCAAAAAACAATGTACTAGATATGTGACATGGAAGGAAGCAAGGATTTTGCTTAGACCCAAAAATCCTTATAACATTATACTTCTCCATTTCTTCCAGTGTGCCCTTCCTATCCAGGAAGATTGTCGGCTGGCCGGAAAACCGGGGAAAATACTTTCCAAATATCAATGCTTTAAAAACTGAAACAAAATAATTAAAGACCTTATAAAATTGTTGGAAAGCGTCGTATCTCCATAATTTCTGGCATGAGAATGTTATTGGGTCAAATTCAGAGTTCAACTTCCTACACATAAATAGTCCACTAATTTGATAGCAATTCGACACGACAAAAATTAAATAAGATGGCATAAATAATTTCTTCTGCCTCCAGTATTGAAATAAATGGGAAGAGAATTGAATGGAAATCAACTTGTGGCAATGGAAGATGGTTTGTTCCTTGACCGTAAAATACAAAATATACAGAATCATCCGAGATATGCCGGTTGCACTTTCTTGTCTCGTTGTCCTCGTGAAAAGCAATGCAATTTGCCGAAAAGGGTTATTACATGCACTAACCTGTACTATGGCCATGTCATGGGAAGCGAGCGCTAGGTTTTGTAATAACTTCGGCAAAAGGTCTAATTCATTACCATACTTCTTTAAGAACTGTTTGCAATTCTCACCCTTGAAAGTAGGCATTGGATCAGGAAGTGTTAACATCTTTTGAAATACTTTAGGCGATAGGGAGATTTGGAAATGGTCGCCCATTTGGACAATCCGTTGGTTCGGAATATAGTTCTCGGTGCAACACGTGACCAAGTCCTTAAAATAAATAAATAAATCGGGGATACAATCTGTCGTTGCAATTTGAGATGTTGAGATAACTTTCATCTGGGCAGAAGTGGACGAGTAGTAGTCATAAGCTATGGACCACATAAAATGTTGGTCCTCGTGCTCGAAAATATTCAGGGTATCTCCACAGACATGTTGTCGAGCTGCAACCATAAGGTGATGAAAACCTTCCTTTGCTCCTCATTGTATTTAAAATGGACGCTGCAACATCATAATACAATCTCCGGTAAATGTTGGTTCAATGTGTTTTAATGGGAGATGTCCTCGACCTTTTCACCTTTTAATGCTAATTTTTTCAAAGCTAATAAAAGCATCGTCAATTTGCATTGGGAAAGCGTGTGAAGATGGTAGGGAAATCGAGAAACTATTGAAAAACGGGGAAAACATTGACAATTATGTAATATACCTAGATCTTGACAAAAACAGGTTCAAGTTAGAAGATAATTTGTTTATATTTACTTAAACAATTTTCATATTATTTTATTTTATTACTATTCTTTGTGGCCCAAATGCAATTGGAATGGTGGAGCAACATTTTCATATGCAAGCAGAGTCTCAAATATGCAAACCTGTAAGGTTCAAAAATGATATGCACAATACTAAAGAGAGACATCATGTGAACACCTTTGTAGATGACAATGGGCCAACACAATATTGAATTCTTGCTATGATGACGCCTTAAAAAAACCAAAAATACCATCATTTTTATGCAAATTCAAGATTGACAGAGGAAACTAATCAGATTCCATAATTTTCTCCCATAAATGCATTTTAATGGGAGATTACCTCGAGCTTTCCGCTTATTAATGCCAATATTTTCGAACATTTGTGGTGAGATGTCACCAGTAAAATCATAATTAATGTGTATTGGGAAGGGGCGAATGTGGCGGGCATGGAGGAGAATTAAAGATGATTTGGTACTTTTTTGAACCTAGGAGTCTGTGGTGGAATTGTATATCACCCAAGTTTTGGATGGAAGATGTATACTCGGAACACGGGGAATGAGAGTTCGATAACACGTACCCAAGAACCCGTGGCCATAAAATTGGCTAAGGAAACGAATGTGCTCGGTTAGACTTGTGTTGTCAAGATATAGATGAATATACAATTTGCGAGTTCGATAAAGAGTGAGGCTTGCGGGTTCGAGGAGTCCGGGTTTGAATTGTAGATAACCGGATTTTTGGATGCAAGATGTATATCCGAACACGGGGCATGGGACTTCGACAATGCATTGGGGGGGAACTCGCGGCCATAAAATTGGATAACTGTGGAAACGAACTGGGAAAAATATCAACAAATGCTTTGAAATATCAACAGATGTTGGGAAAAATAAGTCCCAAGCTTCGAGTCTAGGGTCGAATTGTAGATCACCGAAGTTTCGGGGTGCAAGATGTATACCGCGCATATGGGGCATGAGAGTTCGATGGTGCCTACGCAGGAACCACGGTCGTAAAATTCGTGAACTATGAAAATGAACGACGGTCGATCGGACTCATGATGTAAAGATATAGATGGACATGGAATCTGTCACTCCACCATCCTGGGAACCCATGAGCATAGACATGGGACTAAGTATAGAATCAGAAACAGATAATAGAGTGGAAGAAAAAAAGGGAGAACGGAAAAGTATAGAAGAGGAAAAATAAAGGGAGGTAAGAACTGCATGCCTCATAGTATAGAGAATACAATCGACATGAAAGAAAATTGTTACGTAGGAACACATGAAAAGAAAAGATGGAGTACAAATTTATTTATTTCAAGATAGCAACACAGAAAAATATAATTGACACGAAGACAAGTTAATGTACAAGAAGATATGGAGTCTCCAAGGAGGAAAAAAAAAAAGACTTGCAAACCAGTTCAACAAATACAGATAGAGTAAACGAAAAACTATTGGATATGGAACACACATAAGTTGACTTGTAAAGAAAAAAGCAAGGAATATGTATATAGAGTAAATAAAATAGAAACATAGTATAAAATAGATGTGACACGGTGTGCGGGTTGGCGGACTGACGGGTTCGCATTTATAGTCATGGCTATGTATGACGAGTCTGACCGACTGCAACATGAGATTTAGTAATTTATAGAATATTTTAACATTTTACCAAGATTTATAGTAATTTATACAATGCTATAATTTATCACGAGTACAACCGACCGCTTTGTACACATAGAATAAATTACATTAGTGAATAATTTTTGAAAATATTTTTTTGTCTCCACTTGTCAAACAAATGAAGTAGCTAATTTCTTAAAACTATATTGGAGAACTTGCACAACGTATGCATATCAGAGTTTTTTGTAACCATACCTCTTAGTCTCGGGCATATGCGTTGTATTTGTTGCAACACATTGAACCTCAGATTTTTCAGACCTGGCACTCAAGGCTCCAACCCTGTGCCCAAATCACTGTGTGCTTGTTTTAATGTAGCAATACAAAGAATACAATGGACATGAAAACAAGCTGCTACGTAGGAACACATGAAAAAAAAGATGGGAGTAAAAATTTATTTAATTCAAGATAGCAACACAAAAAATAGAACTCACACAAAGACAAATTAATGTACAGGAACATATGGAGTATCCAAGGAGAAAAAAAAAACAGAGCTGCAAACCAGTACAACAAATATAGACAGAGTAAATGAAAAACTATTGGATGTGGAACACGGGTAGAAATATGCACCTTTTCATGGATTCTTCTACATTTCTGGTTAGGAGTTCTTTGCAGTGCCTAGTTTTCCTGTTTGTTTCTATGAAAAAAAGCACAAAACAAAACAGACATGAACATAAGTTGACAT
>JASDQU010012881.1:14829-52683 GCA_032191745.1 Picea mariana | reverse complement strand
GCAACACCAACTGTATGGTGACCAAACCAGTATGTGTACAAACCAGGGAAAACTAAGAAGTTGGATAATTTGGTTTTCTGCAACAAGCTAGACAGATATGCTTTGAAACATAGAAATATGACTTTGCAATATGTTTGATATATATCTCATAATTCAAGTGAAATACCAATTGTATCATGATCATACCAGTAGGTGTCTAAGATAAATATGTTGTATTGAGGAATGGGCACATTTGACCAAACATGGTCAATAAACGCATTTTGTACATGGCTTGTGTTGTTGTTGGCCCTTGACCAAGTTTTGAGGAACACTTAGTCATAATTGACCATTTTTGGGACTTCGACAGCCCGTCGAAGACAAAGCGCAAAGCGAAGAGGAAATTGTGGAAGCTAGGCCCCCTTTTGGGTCCTTTTAGGGTTTTAGGTTAATGTAATGGGAAAGGGATGTCGACCCGTGGGTTTACCCACATTTAGACCCACTTTTGTAATGTATAAATAGAAGGATAGGCAATGTAAGAAGTAGTACATGTGATTGCTTAGTGAAATTGGTAGTGCATCTATGTGATGTTGAATAAGTGCTCTGTGCGAACTGTGTAAGGCTTGCAAGGTTAAGTGCAAGTTACTATGAGGTTGCTATAGAAAGCTAAGAGCTGTAATGCAAGGAAGAAGGATCTAGCGAGCTGCACAGATCTTCTGTCCTATGTAAAGAAGGGTTTTGGAGGCTTTGTGCTTGTAACATATTGAAGACGATAACAAAGAAGAAGATCTTGTGGACATATCCCCAGGGTGGGGGTGAACCACGTAAATCTATGTGTTATGCTCTGTGCTTTGATTCAATGTGTTTTTGCTTATGCTATGTGCTTTGATATATCCACTTATGCTCTGTGCTTCTTAGATATATATGATCATTAGATCTGATGTGTATGAGGATGCTTAGTGCTGATCTACTAGATATGATCTGGGTTACTATGGTTAAGTGCTGAAATACTGTAGATCTGAGTGTACACTGCGATGCTCTGTGTTGTCTGTGAAGTATAATAAGGGTTGAATATTGATGAATGATTGATGCTAAGTGCTCTGTAAATGATATAATCACAGATCTGTGTCCCAGCTAAGGATGCAGACACCTGAGTCTTGCAACCACCCCTGCCTCTACCTCGAGTGAGACTTCATCTGCTTCGCAGCTGTTGTCGAAAGGGCCGATAGTTAGGGCTTTGTTGGTGTGCTCTTGAGCGTTGAACCCTGGGTTTTCCCCTGTGCCAACAAATGGTTCCATTTCCGGGACCTGAAACTGTGATTGCTGGGAACTAAAGAAGAAGAAACTTTGTGCAAAAGAAATCTCCGTGCGTAGATCTATTGCCCTAGTGCACAACATTTTACTCGACCTATGAAGCTTTGTGCCAGGAATAAGGTCAGATCTGAAGAAAGGAAGATCAAATCTGAAGAAAAGAAGCGAGATCTGAACGCTTTGTGCTCTAAGAAAAGTAAAAGTGGAAATTTCTGAAAGAAAGAGGTGAGATCTACAGAAAAGAGGTAAGATCTATAAGCTCTATGCTCTAATAAAGGTAAGAATAGTTAAAAGTTCTCAGATCTGGAAGCTTTGTGCTCTGTAGAAGTAACATAAGTGAAATTTTTTGTTTCTAAAGCATGGATCTAGGTATGTTTGATAGATTCTGTCCTAGCTTAAAAACTAGGGCATTAATATATGAAAGAAAGTTTGATATGAATAGATCTGATAAGTATAATGATAAGATATGTTATACCTATGCATAGAAAGAATGTTTGGACTAACAAATGGATGCAGGATCCTAGAAATAATTTTCTGCAGATTAGATATCATGATTCTAGTGCGTAGTACAGAAGAGGCTGGGGATCACTTAAAATAAAGCGAGGATTAATCCTATGTTACAGTTGTAGAAAACCAGGCCATCTAGCTAAGGAATGCCTTGGTAGAAGACCTAGTTGTCTCTGTTGCAAAGCTAGGGACCATGAGGTATTGGATTGCCCTAGAATGATCGCTAAGCTTGAAAGGATAAATCTGAATCAAGAAGACCATAAGGCAAATCCAGAAAAGGCAAAAATCCAACAAGTATCAGAGAAAGTATTAATACAGCTGAAAGAAACCCTGAAGGAACATAAAGATGTCTAATTACCAGAGATCTTCAAAGAAAAGGACCAAGTCGAAGCAAGAATAAGGGACTTTGACATTGACTGTATTCTTGATGAAGAAACACAACTGAACATTATGCCAGAAAGAACTTGGGAAGTTATAGGGAAGCCTGCCATGATTCCTTCATTGGGAGGAATAGGACTATTCATATGAAAACTGATGATGTTACGTGGAAAACTCGCCCAGATACATATGACAGTCAATGGAACTTCGACAAAAGAAGATTTTGAGATTATCAAATTCATTGAGGACAGTGCCCCGTTTACTATGCTACTCGAAAAAGCTTGGATTGAAAGAGGTCAAGCCAAAAAGAAGGAAGAAGAAGAGGTTTTAGAACAACAGAGACAAGAGTTAAAAGATTTCATGACTATAAGGATCAAACAGTTGATAGAAGAGCAGGAAAACTGCTCAAAGCCATCTGACACTAGAAGCCTAGATGTCGAGGCCAAAGCTACACAAAGGCTGAAATTTCTACCCCAGACAAATAAGAAGTGATATACCTAAACCCTAGGAGAGAATCTCACCAGCACGAAGTGACTATGTCCAAGGAAAATAAGAATCAAAATGGGAAGAGAATCACCAAGACGAAGCTCATTGGAACGAAGGCTAGAAAGCTAAGTAAGAAGAAGGCTAAGATTGAAAAATTACAGAAGATCCCAGAGGGTACCTCACAGCAAGATACTTTGCAGAATTGGAGCTTCGCTGGGATATCAGAACAATGACATATGCCACTTCGTCGACGCGAAGTAATATAGTCATTGGAAGCCAATATAACCGTTCGACTGCCGCTTCGAACGGATCATAAAGCATTTATGGCTTGCCACTAGACCATTAGACTGTGCCATAACGAACATAACATAAGTTAATGCAGCCTCATACCCATTGCAAGCAGATCGTTGCTAATTTTCCCTACTTAGTCCGTCGCACCACGCACCGAGAATACTTTTTGCTAAGTGAGAATTTGAGCCCGAAACCTGAGATTACTTCACCTTGTGATCATTTCCTTGTTCCCATACTGCTCACTGTAGTCTCTGAATTCATTTCACACCCGAGCTAGTTGACCCAAGCTTGTATATCGGACGAGCTCAACACTGTTGAGAAAGTAGTTGAAGAAGTTTTGGTTGGCTTAATGACTGAGAGAGTCATGTCGGAGCAAGGATTATCTACAGGAGTCCAAGAATCATCAACGAGAGGACTCCAGGCCTCCCCTTCCACTGCTCGTGTCGGTCCACCTCGAACGACCGATGAGAAACGGACCAAGCACAGGGATGACATCACAAATGCCAAGCTTATCCCATGCATTCTACCTACTTACTTACCACCTCTAAGCAGTGCCATCAACCGTGACAGTGTACCTCGAGACTTCGAGTACACTTTGATCACCGCGTACCTTCCAAAAGGGGTGCGCGCAGTTTGTGCTGACCAGGATAAGCTCGCAACACTGAAATTTAGTGATTTTAAACTTGGATATCATAAAGTTTATAGCATGTTAGCCCCACATAAGTACTTAACCAAGACCAAAGGAAAGAATTCTAAGATTGTCCCGCAGTCATGGACCCAGAACCTCGTGCAGTCCACACTGCTTAATGTAATGAAGATCCCGCACTTTGGCAGACACCAGGAAATCAACTCATGTGTCAAGTTGCTATTGTCCTGCTACCACGGAGGATACTTATGGTTGGACCACCACATCACTGTGGATCCAAACTTGATCAATCAAATCACAGGAATTAGTATGCAAGGCCCTGACCCACAAGAGTTTTACCCTGGAAATACCTCAGACCGAGCACTAGCGCAGAGAATAAAAGAAACTTATGGCGATGTCGAGAAAGCCACGCGAGGCTACAAGGTAGCCTCTATCCAGAGTCACGCAGTGCGCCTTTCCTTTCAGCTGATCACGAGCAAGCTAGTTCACAAGAACAGACCAACACAAGTGACTAGATTCGTAGTTGACCTCGCAGGGAAGTGTGCTGAGGGACTACAGATGAACTAGGCACAGTACCCTGTAAACCAGCTAGAGATTGATTGCAGAGAAGCACAATACCAAGGGTATGAGTTCCACTTTAGTTGGTTGCTCATACTAATCACTTTCATCGCCTGGGAGCTACCAGAAGGTGCCACTTTTCCAGAGATCGAACCCTTCGAACCACTGGCCGGGAAGTTCTGTACGTTGTGGTACTCCAACAACGTGAACAAGCAGTGGTATTCCAATGCCGTCTTCCACGCCTATTACAACCAATTGAAGAATGCAATCCAGTCTACACCGCACCTCACCCCAAACACACTTCACAGGTTTAGACCTTTGATAAAATTCAACATGGACCGCCACTTCACCTATATCACAGCGCGTGCTGAGTGCAATCCACAAATCCAGTCGTACTACAAGTTGACAGAAGAATACTTGGAACAGATTACCAAGGAATGGTCGATGGACCTCCTTGTTGCAGCGAACCCCGCAGAAATGTCCGATGTGGATAGCCCTGAAGCTATGCCAGATACACCTGGACCAAGAAAGACTAAGAAGGATGATGAAGTTCAAGATGTCCATAGCACATCCATGAAGACTACTTCAATCTCACCTGCACAGGGAGGTGATGGTGAAGAACTAGGTGGCACATAAGTTGAGCAAAAAAAAGGTGAGGTTACTCCACCTAGAGAGGAGGAGGATCCATCCAAGAAAAGGAAGATTACCCCACCAAAGCCATCTTCCCAAAAGAAAACTAAGGCCACCTAGACTACATTTAAGACTACCCTCACACCGGACGACTTTGACTTCTTAATCGCTGCGCTGAATGATGCTTCACTAGAGATCGCAGAAAAGAAATAAGCGAAGTAGGAGGAGGTATTCAACCGAATCAAGGGTGAACTTCAAGAAGTCCAGTCGAGCAGTTTCTACTGTGCCCTTGATAATTGGAACAACAGGAACAGGCGATGAGCCCACCCAATTACTCCAGATCGTCGATAAAGTCAAAGCTTGCCTTTGACAAGCTCAAGAAGACACAGCGCAAGTCACCCAGGCTTTGACACAAGTACAAAGCGCACTTGTAGAACAACAGAGTACGGCATAATGGTAAAAGATTGCCCTGCAAGCAAAGTGGGATGAGGAAAAAGAACAGTTACAACAGAGCAAGGACCAATTGCTAACATAGCAACTTGAAGTACAGGAAAGGGTTCACAAAGCACTTCGCTCTGTGATGGTCATAGAAGTGAAGATTGAAGAACGTGTCCCACAGCAGGTGGCACAAATTGAAGAAGTAATCCAACAACTTCAGCAGCGCATCGCAGATCTGGAACTTCATACCGTGCTCGAGACTCCTCAATAAATAAGAGATCTAAGGGAGGCAACTGCTCACAGTGCAGTTGGCCGAGTAAAAACCTTTTCCTTGGAATGCAAGCAGTTGAGCGCTAGAAGTGCCCAGACTTATGAGAACCTCACAGAGAATCCAGAGTGGCAGGCATTAGAGGCACAGCTCCAAGAAGCAAAGCAACACGTAGATATGCTACAAGCGCAACTGAAGGCCTTGACCACAGTCAAAAGAATGAAGAGATTTCCAGAACAATGAACCGCCCAACAACAGGTACACACATTGAAAAGTAAAGTGATGGAATTCTCCCAACGACTTCAACCAATCCAAGCAAAGGCATGCCAACTGTTCACTGAAGTTGAAATCCATGGGGCTGAGCTTGAACAGGTTGTCATCACCACGGAACAACACTTGCAAGGGCTAGTAAACGACACAATGATCTAGGAGTTCACTGAGAAAGAGGTTGTCGCACTACAGCAGGTCGAAGCAGCTCGAGCCAAGCTCGAGGCATTCGAGGTGTAATTGATCAAACCAGAGTGACTCAGGATGAGTCATAGGTGAGTGTTGGGGGCCTGTTGGCCCTTGACCAAGTTTTGAGGAACACTTGGTCATAATTGATTGTTTTTGGGACTTCGACAGCCTGTCGAAAACAAAGCGCAAAGCGAAGCAGAAATTGCGGAAGCTAGGCCCCCTTTTGGGTCCTTTTAGGGTTTTGGGTTAATGTAATGGGAAAGGGATGTCAGCCCATGGGTTTACCCACATTTAGGCCCACTTTTGTAATGTATAAATAGAAGGATAGGCAATGTAAGAAGTAGTATATGTGATTGCTTAGTGCAATTGGTAGTGCATCTATGTGATGTTGAATAAGTGCTATGTGTGAACTGTGTAAGGCTTGCAAGGCTAAATGAAAGTTAATGTGAGGTTGCTATAGAAAGCTAAGTGTTGTAATGCAAGGAAGAAGGATCTAGCGAGTTGCGTAGATCTTTTGTCCTATGCGAAGAAGGGTTTTGGAGGCTTTGTGCTTGTAACATATTGAAGACGACAATAAATAAGAAGATCTTGTGGATGTAGCCCCAGGGTGGGGGTGAACCATGTAAATCTGTGTGTTATGCTCTGTGCTTTGATTCAATGTGTTTTTTCTTATGCTATGTGCTTTGATATATCCACTTATGCTCTGTGCTTCTTAGATATAAATGATTGTTAGATATGATGTGTATGAGGATGCTTAGTGCTGATCTACTAGATCTGATCTGGGTTACTATGGTTAAGTGCTGAAATACTATAGATCTGAGTGTACACCGCAATGCTCTATGCTATTTGCAAAGTATAATAAGGGTTGAATATTGACTAATGATCGATGCTAAGTGCTATGTAAATGATATAATCATAGATCTATGTCCTAGCTAAGGTTGCAGACACTTGAGTCTTGCAACCACCCTTGCCTCTACCTCGGGTGAGACTTCATCTGCTTCGCAGGTGTTGTCGAAAGGGCCGGTATTTAGGGCTTTGTTGGTGCGCTCTTGAGTGTTGAACCCCGGGTCTGCCCCTGTGCCAACAATTGTTCAAAAGAAAGCGGACACTGTATTTTCACATGTATTTTTCCAATTCTTTTGTTCTGGCATTATTTTGTAGCATGTCAATATTGATAGGTAGAAACATAAGTAAAAGAAGGACCCCGGATAAAGACCCAAAGCGAGCCTCCCGGAATCAAGGCCCAGTAGTAGACCCATTACCAGCATCATCAATAGCTTATCCACTACCAATGGCAAGGGAACTACCACCACCTTCTAAGTAACATACCTACAAAGATCGAGGTCAGGATTAGGCATTTTGTACTCGTGATTGTGATGAAAAGCCTATAGATGATCCAGAGCCCATTGAATCCCTATGTTTTTCGGGTTTTGGTACATACCATGTCTATCCAGATGTGCCAGGACCGGGGCCAAGTCGAATAGCTTCTTCTGCAGTTGAAGCCATAGAGGCAAAGGTGGAGGGAATTGCAGTCTCCTACAAGCACAATGGTTTCGTTCAGATGAAAATGGTCTAATGCATTGGANATTCAATATTGCAATTTCTGTTCCATGGAAAAATATTTTTGCAAGCACCATCTCAACATTCTTTTCTTCGAAATGTATATGCTCCAAAATTTGTACACGTTTTTTCACCAATATCATCACCCCATGTGTAATGTAACTTGATATGAAATTGTGATTTGGAAATTGTTAGTTTCACATGCATAATGCCATGTATGTTTCCTACAAGCACAGAATATTGAATTGCATTGTATCATAGTCATTGAGTATATCCCATGTGTGCATGCAAGTTGCGTGTGTTAAGTGAGAAAATTGATATAGATGAGTTTGTTTGTATGAATCGGTAATCATATTGCAGATGCCATTTTGCGGTAGTCCTGAGGCGTTGCATTTCAATATCAACTTTTTGTTTGACTTTGAAATTATCTTTTGTAAGAGGACTTAGTAAATACAAGGAGTCTATGCTTCTGACACGTGATAGTGTTGTGTATACAATTCCATGTATTCGAATTCCAGCAGGTCGAAATGCAACACTATCAAGTGTTAGTCCTTGCGATCTTTGGACTGTATGTGCACATGTAAGTTTAATTGGAAACTATTTTTGAATCTTCAGTCGACCTATCTTTGCTGATGTCGATACTGGCTTTGATATTCAGAAGATAGGTGTCCAATCGATTGCAGTGTTTGAATTATATAGATAAGCCAACTTGCTTGCTTGTCGCTTGCCTATATGCGGTTCATGGAAATTAATCCAAAGGACATCAAGTTTTTCTGTTTTGGTATAGCCTTTGAGTATTCCATGTGCACCATTGACCAAGCCATCCTGTGAATCATAGTTGCAGGCATATATTTCAACCAAGATTTTTAATTTCAGGACAAGCTACAAAGGTAAAGTGGTTGTATGTTCATGACATGGCACATTTCCATGGTTGTCTTCTTCCAGGTCAATTGAATTGATGATGATATCATTGCCAAGCATGAGCGATAGCATGTACCTGTTATGCATTGCGACATCCTTATTTGTGTAGAATAGGTAATGGAAGGTTGGGTCTGTTGGTGCAGGTCGCAAGCACCTTGAATTGATATATGTTAAGCCATCGTGGGTTTGGTTGTTTGTGCGCATTCTATTCAGAATTGTAATAAATGTTTCATTTGTCTGGCGCATTGTAGTATGCAATTCAAAGAATTTAATATTTTCTCTCAAGAATTCATGCATTATTGTTTGCATGTTAATCGTAGGTTGTTCGAATATCAAAGAATCTTGGATCAGTTCTGGTAAAGATTCCCACAGAATATCATGTCAATGTTTCCAAACTATTTCGTGTGCACATGTTTTATGCTTCTTAGTCGATTGTCAATGGAATACAAGAAGTGACTTCCAATCAAAGATGCCTCATCTATGAAGACAAGTTGGAGTTCGTCATAAAGCTTAGACAATATATCTAACATTTCCTTGCTAAGTGGAAGAAACCGTGACTTGTTAAAAGGCATTAAAAATGCAGAGTAGATTGTTGTTCCACCTGCATTATATGTAGCTTTTCTTGCGTGTGCAACTATTAGGCCCTTTGATTTCATAGGATCAGAGGAATTGCTTGAATCATAGATTCGTATAAGCATTTGGAACAGTGCTTTCCCTGTGAATGTATTGCTTGTTCATGCTCCTCTTGTAAGGAACAAGTGCACATGAGTGTGCATGCTCAAGTGTTTTTTAAGCACAATGTCCTTTAGAATTGTGTGTTGTTCTCGATTCAATAGACGTTTGATTCTGCGGTATTCATTATTTTCAATAAGGAAAGGATGTTTTGTGACTTGAAAACCAAGATTGATACGGTTTTCAATGCCACCTGCTCGAGGACAAGGAAAATGTGCTTGCAATTCATATGACTCACAGGGAGTTCTGGCTGCTTTTCGGTTTGTGAATGTCTCATCAAGATTGTCAGGGTTTTCTAGTTCATTAACTACAACTTCTAGATCACCCCATGTTGAATTAACATTGTAAGTAAATCTAGCTTCATTGATTTGCACTATAGTCTCAGAGGCAACATACGCAACTTCCCATGTAGGGAAGTTATGTTTTAATGTCTCTTCATTTTCATCGAGCGGAACGTATAACAATTGTTTTTCTCTACAATAGTTTTCATAGTCAGAATGTTTATTGTATTTGACAAACCGTATCACATAGGGTTTTTTTCTTTTTGATATGGGCGCACCATTTTTTTTGTAATGCGATACGAATTCTGCTAAGCAGATATGCTTAATAGGAGATGGACGCTGGAGCTAATAATCAATAATAGAGCAACATAGCATGTCTTCTGAATTATCAGGCTCTTGTTCTAGCAAACACGATGGTTTAAGCACAAATGTGCGTTTCTCAAGTGGAGATGTGTTTATGAAAACACATTTTCTTGAACTACAATTGAGGGGCAGGGAAAGTACAATGTGGACCACTTGTTGAGCAGACATTTGTTGAAGATTAAGCAATGTATTTACAAGTGTACGTATCATTTGTATGGCATCAATATGACTTATTTCATGTTCTTTGCGTATTCTTCTGAATGCACTTGTCATAGATTTGTCAACCTTTGTCATATACGAGGTACAATAGGATGTTGCAACATATGCATTGAGGACGTATTGTGCATCTGTATTTGCATTCCACATAACTGGCATGTCCTTGGAGAAACTATTGTTCCAGATATGGGAAATTTTTCATTTAAGTCAAATTGTTGGTTGTTTAAGTGTACATTGTATGGCTTTGATGTACTCATCTTCTGATAGATTTAGCTCTGTCAAGAAGTCATCGAAGCTCATCAACTCATCAAATTCTCCTTGTTCTAGAAATGCGAACAAGGATTTAGATTTATCAACGACAACATTGTCCTCTAAACTAAGTGGCTCTATGATTCTTGTTGTTCTCATTGGCAGCACGGGGAAGTTGTATATGCAATGTGAGTTTTTTTTGTTTTCTACAACTTTTTGTATGATAATGTCTATGAACTTTGGCAAGTTCTGGATCCAAATGATCTGTGTTGAATGTTATGTATTTTTCCACAAATTGCTTGATCTGTGAATTGTTTTCAGCTCCATAGACTGGTGCACCCTCTATCCACAATAGTGGGTGGTCATGTTCATTCCCCCTATTACGGAATTCAGTCACAAAAAAGTAGTCCGATATTTTTCCGAAAAACATTTCATCATGGCATATCAATTGTCTCAAAGCATTTATTCTATGTCTATAGTAGTGAGTACATGTCACTGGGTCTTTTCTTATGAGGTAGTCAATGCCATTATTTTCCAATGTATCAGTTTGTTTTTTTACGTTTCCTGTTCTTATGCAAGTCAAATACCGCAGCCACCAATGGATCCCACCAATGCTTTGCACTTGTAAATGTGATGAAAAATGTTGGTGAGCCCAATTGTCGGATCATTGCAAAAATTGTTTTCTTGTTTTGTTGCAAATAATCAGGAGAGATGCGAATGCTTTGAAATCTGTGTATCCAATATTAGATTTCAGGATTTTTTCTATGTTTACTTTGTACTTGAAATCCTTGGCCAACAACTTTCTTCCTTGTAACTGGCCTTTTCTTATTCGGACCCACATGCAAGACAACACTTGCTCTATTATTCTGCGCATTGTTTTGAAAAACAAATTTGTTATGTGACAGGAGAAGTCACCGCTTGAATGTAGCAACTCCCATCGAACTATTTTATGGTAATTGAATCGTTTTGTAATGTCAGTGGGATGTGAATCTCCATAGAAGAGTGTTGGGAAGTTCATTTCCTCAACAAATTTTTCCTTGAATATTCCAAGTGTACGTTGCCCCTCAACAGGTGAAATTTCGACAATCTTGTTTTGCAAGTCATGAATGCACTGTGAATCAGTGAATCCATGCACCAATGTCTCAGTAGGTGTTTCATTCTCTGTTTCATCACTTGTATCAAATTCACTAGCAGTTTCGAGAGTCTGTGCAGAGCTATCATCCTCTTCTCCAAGAACATTGTTCCAGTTCTCATTTATACAAATGTTTTGTGCTTTGTACAGGGCCCTGGAACATAATTCTTTTAATGCTTTCATAACAACATGCACACGCACTTTGCCTGTCTGATATGCATTTTTGTATTGCAAGCCTCCTTTGAGAGCCACAATAATTTTCATTGCATCACTAATGAATTCTGGCAAGGATTTTTGCACAACATCTAGTTGAACAGGAACATTAATAATTGATCTTGTTAAGCCCATCTGGGGTCATTTATAGCCCCAGGGTCTCATTTTTACAAATGCAATTCGTAGAGACACAAGTCTCTCTTCAAGTTTCATAAGTGCACTTACATATGGTAGTGGTGTATTACATCTTATTTGGTTAGGGGTTGCAAATTGTGGCAATTTTCCATTTTCAAGCGTCCGTTTGCATGGAAGACAAATTTTGCCACTGGAATTTTTTTTATCATGTATTGTCAAGTGGAGGTATTTTGCTTCCAAATCAGGCGTGAAAGACTTATTGTTTTTTGCGAAATTCAATTGATCGCAAATTTCACATGCAATGGAAGGAGTGTGTTTGATTTGTTTCATGTAGATCTGTCTTGCATCTTTCTTCCATAGGGAAGTATGGGTAGAAAGTGTTTGCTAGTTGTCATTGGTATTTGTGCACGGTGTTGCTTCTAGCACATAAAATGTGATTTTTTCCTCTCGGACAGTTGCATGACCATTGTGGGATATGCGACCGTACCTATTTCTATTGTGTTTTGCACGAACAATGTTTTTTAGATTGTGATATGTCAGTTTCTCTCTAGAAGGAAGTGTAGCAATGTATTTTTTTCTCTCGCATATGACCTTTTTCAAGTTGTGATAACTTAGTCTACGTTTCTTGTTCAAGGCCAAGATGACTTCATGGAAACTGGGATGAATTTCATTCTGATTAAACAGCATGTGACGCTTATGCACATTCGATTTGGTTTGGCTAACATTGACACTAGACACTGGACCGACAGTATTTCCTATACTACCAATGTTTTTTTTCTCTCACGTATGACCTTTTTCAAGTAGTGATAAATTAGCCTATGTTTTTTGTTTAAGCCCTGTATGGCCTCATCACAACTCGGACGAATTTCACGCATGACCTTTTTCAAGTTGTGATAACTTAGTCTATGTTTTTTTTTTAAGCCCCGTTTGGCCTTTATTGCAACTGGGAGGAGTTTCAATCTCATTAAAAAGCATGCCATGCGTATGCAAATTCGATGTTGTTCGGGTGGCATGGACAATGGACCCTGAACTAGTGATATGTCCAAGCAAAGGTTGATAATGGATATTTTTCATATCTGTTTTCAACGAGAGGATATCAATTGTTCGATCGTAATTTGAATCAATAAACCAGGAATGGACAGTGCCATCTGGCAGGGCTGACCAGACCTAGATATTTACTTTGAATATGATAGATATTCATTGCAAACAGAATATGCCACCCTCCACATTTCCTTTTTCATATGGCAGTGCCATGTTTACAAGGTATTCTTGCCAACTTACAATTGCCGACATATTTTCTAGGAGATATGGCGAAAGATGTTTATGCAAGTAACTAAAAGCTTGTTGATTGTCGCCTATAATTGCATTTCAAAAGGATTGTACAGTGTAAATCCGCAACAAATGCACATCAAACTCTGTTGCTACCAAATAGCAAATTGCATTGAACAAAATATCTCCACAGCTAGATACAACAGTTGTTTCTATCTGCAAACCATGGTAGTCTATGCGATGCATAATCCATTTCCACTGCGATTCAAGGTCTTTGAAAATGAGAGACAAGTAAATATGAGGTCCTCCAAGATTACATATGGACAATTTTCTATACAGTAGTGGTTCATAATGACCACTGACATGATTGGAATCATGGAACAAGATGCAATATGGATTTCTAGATGTAGTTTTGTTGAATAGTAGATATCTTGTTTTTCTTGTCAATGACCATATTCCAATTGATATATTGAGCCACTTAGATAGCCACCGTATACAAAATGTATCTCCCCAAAGTTCCCTCTTATGCGCAGGAAGAATTGGAGATGCAGACAACCACATCTTTGAAAAATATGTAGTGACATCATGTATTACATGCAACTCTCGAAGAAAATCAGATGCCAATTCGTATTCATACGACTCCAATGCCTCAGTGTCGCCATTTTTTAAATAGCCCAAGAAATAATCTATCAATCCATTTTGCAGGTCGGTCGAGGAATAACGGAAATGTAGTAGAACCTGAAATGCATCGAAAAGGCAATCTCCTACAGTATACGAGAATGCATCCAATCTAAAAATCCCATTGCTATGCAACACCTCGTCGATGTTGTCATGTATAATGGAGTTTGTATCTATTTCATACGACTCAACATATATTACTTGTTTCATCTCTTAAACTGTGATTTTCAAGTTGTTTCTTAGCTATTTTCAGTTTATATGAAAACAGAGAAAAGGGGAAAAAAAAAAGACAACTAGAAAACTACAAGTGCGGAACTGTGTACCAATCACAGTATGTATCCTTCAACCTTCTTCTTGTCAAATTCAATCCCCCCTAGTTGCCACAACATATGAGAAGAAAACAAACCTACAATGAACAGTGAACCAAACAGAAGAAATAATGCAAATAAATAACACTATAAATTTGCCGAGCACAAAGACCGATTTGAACCTATTCATGGTGTGTGTCCTACAAGCTTATCAGAGGCAGAAGATGTTCTACAAAGTAGAAAGGGCAGGACAAACGCAACAGGTGGACAAATTTTTTTACCTAGAGAATAAAAGCATTCCTTGTCACTACACCTCAACGGATGGTTCCCCCTTGTGACAACCCCAAATTCATTTTCTAAACCCCTTTGCATTGAAATTTTGGAAATAGCTATGGCACAATATCCAGGATGTGGAAGTTGGCATATGAAAACGCATGGTTTCCAGGAACAAAAATTAAGACCACATAGAAAGATGTTCTGCAACAAAATTTCGAGGCAGGGACTCCTACCATTGAAAAATATTGCTTGCAAGGTGAAAAACACCTAGAAGAAAAAAAGGAATAGCAATGAAACGATGGCATAGAAACTTACCAGTCAACGAGGGATGACAAGAGCGCAACCCCAAAACTTGCAGACCGCAACAATAGGTCCAATAGCTTGTAAAGTTGAAGAACAACAAACCAATGAACAACCATGAAGAGGTCCAACTGCAACTGCAGGACCTCAACTTTGCAAAGTTGAATCAAACAACAACAAGCAGCATGGAACGAACCAACGAACAAGCATCAACCACTGAACCAGTGATGCCGGTGAAGAACAATATTGCACAATAAAAAAAATGGAATGAAACTGCTATGTAACACATCTGTACAATAAACATTTAAGGTTGCGAGACCTATTAGGTAAACACTTAAGACTATTAGAACCGTTGAAGGGCGTCATCCTATGCAAACATTTAAGAAAGAATGTAGTGTGGCAAACATGTTTACGTACACAACAATGATAAAGACTCTCGAAGTACACAACAATAAAGAAAAATCAAACATAGTAATAGTAATAATAAAATAATAATAATAATAACAATAACAATAGTTCGAACTGGGGACTATGCTATTTTTTTTTTCCATCGAGACGACAAAGTAATATGAAACTGGCTATCCATGTGCAATAAGACGTCAAATCTATTAGTACAAACTTTGGATATCTAAACATTTCAATACGAATAGTTCAAATTAAGAAAAGCACCGTACATGATAAAACTTTGGATATGGCAACATATAATTCATTGGGAATAATGAAGCTGGCAATAAGACCTCAAATCTATAATCCAATCAGATCATGGCATATATGGGTTTTTTTATTATATAAAAAATAATGTGTTTACTTCTGTAGTTCGAACATTAGAAAGTATGCAAAAATTTGTAGTCAAACCACAAACTAATATGGAGTCAATGAATTATCGATCGCTATAGTCCCTCTACGCCTTCGGCAAGGACTACTAAGGAATATTTTCCTATATGTCCTTATGAAGGGAAGGGGAGGTAAACTATAAATCAATCATCATAATAAATATAAAAAAAAAAATGTAAAAAAAAAAAATTCAATTTGCAAGATCCTATCAAAAAATTCATAAAGTCGCTCATTATCAATATGTCAAACTGGCCAAGCAAAAGCAAAAGCATACCCCTCACGAATTAAAATTTGTAAGAAAAAATCAAACTTAAAACATGCATGCAACACTTTAAACCACTTTTTCTATGAGTACATATATCCTAACCCCAACCAATTTCCCATGAATGCTTATATCCTATTCCCAAATATTTTATTTTCACCTTTCCTTGTAACCTCATTTTGGAAAAATATCATAACTTCTTTCAATAGCATAAATGTTCTTATGAAACTTAGGCATGCACCAATTTGGTTAATTGTAAATTTTACAAGTTGCATGGATTTAGTTATAAACTCTCCACAGAATATAATTTTTTATAAGAATTTTCATGTTCTTCATTATGGGGGTAAAGTGTAATGTCATCACAATTTCAGGTCTATCTCCTTTGCGCACATATATAGGGAAGAAAACAAAGAAGTTGATTGCCTTTCCAAAAAGGCTCTTTACAGTAGCCGAGGGAGAATTGCCTATAGTCAATGGGTTGAAGGCCATGAGGGCCCTACACTTTTTATAAATTTGTATTGATTATCTCAGAGACTTTCTTAGCCCTCGTACTTTTTTGGGGTCAGATTTTTGTTTTCTCATTATCCTCTTGGATAGAGGAACATATCCCTGATCTTAGTTTTTTTTGTCGCTTTGTTGAAGATGATGTTTCTTGGAAGGTTTATGGCCCTTGTCTCGACTATACGACTATCACCTATGTTTTGGGCATGCCCATAAAAGGGACGTCTATGTTAGTGATGTTTTGATATTGTAAACAAATTATATTATTATCAATATAATGTGGAATTTTCAGTGGAAAAATGTAATCACAATTTAATTAATCAAATGTTGTGGTTGGTTATGGTTGACTTTGGACGAAACCATGTGTTTGGATATGATTAGCTTTGGACCCTAAAACTATCTTATTTCTTTTTAATAATTTATTCTAGACTTTGAACCAAATTACATAATGTTTATTATTATCTTATTCCTTTTTAACTAATTTATTATGTTTGATTGCTTATTTTTCACATTGATATCAATAAGAATAAAAATATATTGATAATCTATAAAGTATTGTATTCATTGATTTTTTTTTTAATACAAAGTATAAGTTCTTTAATAAGTATAGCTTGAGTGGGCATAATGGTTAAGAACATGTGTTTCCTCTTAAGAGGTCACAGGTTTAAATCCAGAGGGGGTAGGGTATGTAAACCTCCATAGAATTTAGCACTCAAATCGTTGCATGGAGGAGAGACATGATTGAATCCAAGTGAGATAAGGACTGTAAAGACAGTCCGAACAATTTCAAATATGCAATGACATCCATCGACTATAGGGTGTGAGAATAAGGCCGAGAGGTGACATGTGTATATAGATGGATCATGCAAGATATGTCAGAGTGACACCCCATATGGGGACCCACTAAAATTAAACTTTGTTTTTAAGCTAAAAAGGCAAGAAACTTCTATTATATCACAATATAGTACCAAAAGGGCTTAATAGGGTGGTCTGCCAAAATAGGAAACTGGACACCTAAAATTTGTATAGAACAACCAAGATCATCATAGTTGCAAGTTTTTATACAGAGTTCCAGAGATGGTCCCATAACTAAAGCTTGAAAAAAGATCCTAGGGTCAGTAACAAGCTAACCAGAGACAAAACATATCAAACCAAAACATAATAGACTTTCAAAACCTACTAGGGAGTTGTCGTCCGCTTAATCCCAAAGGTGTCTATGTGACTCCCTGCTTCATGCTTAGCTTGGTGAACTATCTCTTCTCTGGTTCGACCGCCCTCTACCCGAAGTTGTTCATCCTCATCGTCGACCATAATTGGACATTGGAGGGATCCTAGAGGAGACTGGGCATCCTGACCTTTCCCATGCTTATCCAGGCATTGATCTGGTTGATTAACCCTAAACTTGATACCGTGTTGGGCCCTGCAATAAAGCTCAAATTTACCCTCCAAAATGTGAATAGCATGGAGGATTTTGGCATTCTCTTGCCTGGTTTCGCTAACAGCCTGGGCTACCAACACCTTAACCATCCAATAAGCTTAGACCATCCTGAAGTATTGGGTAACTCTGGTTCGAGGGTTCGTTGGGTCCACCACCCACTTAGTCGCTTCCTTAATTATCTTGTCTTTCCTCATCATCCTACTTTGGGCTAAAACTCGATGCTCGATGGCATCCACCAACCTAATTTCTTCCATCGAGTAGTGGACCCAAAAATGCTCCTCTGTGGCTCAGGCTAGATTGACTTGAATCTACTTTTTAGACTTAGAATTGGAAGAAGGATTGGCAGAATGAAAATATGATAGAAGCTCATTACGAGGCTTATGTACAACCTTCCCTCATATTTATCCCTAAAGAACAAAGCATTAAATTTATTGGGGCAGTACTCAAAGTTAGGGATCCTGTGCCTGACATACATCTTGCAAGTTTCCATAATGGCTAGGTAGATGATTGGACTCTTTACCAATGATCTAGAGCTTTCAAAACTGCTTACAGGGTGCGACCACTCCATCAACTAATTACTAGCTTGGCCTTTTGTACTGGTACCGAGGGATCTATCCTCAGAGGCATGCTGCATAATAATTGTAACAAACCTAGGACATTTGAGCCTTGAATTTCCTCTATATATTTTCATCATCTTCATTAGGGGGCAGGTTCTCATTTTTGTGCATGTGTGAATATTATCGTATGTCCTCCATTTTTATATCGGGATATGGGCCACCTACATGGGTGAGCATCCTCCCTTCTGTTGTAACTCTAATCCCTATTCTAGGCTACATGTCTTCTTGTCCTATTTCATGATGCAGGCTTGTCTCTCAGAAGCTCCGCCTAGCCAACTATGTCTCGACCCTCCACATGGTTAGGTCGGTGTGGCAACATATGTGGACCTGCTCTTCCGCCCTTTCTAGCAGTGGGTGCCCCGGTCGCCAAATCTAATGTGACTCCTGTAGGGTGGAACCAAGGTTGGCCATGCAATCGACCACCAATTTTTCCTTTCTTCTGATCTGCTTTGGGACAATGGATATTAGAGAGGTAAGCATGCCCCCAAGCTCAGAGAGATCATGGATAAGCCTCCAATTATGAGAAACCTTATCATCCTTCACCCCATTCAATATTTTTTGGAGGCCTCCGATTATCAACTAGGAGTCACCTTCTACCGATAGGACCGAAAAGCCATGATCCTTAGCTAGCTCTATTCCTTGACAAAGCCCTGCCAATTATATTGCATTGTTCATTGATATCCCTAGGTTGGACGCATAGAATAACATTACTTCTTCATTATGGTCCCTAAAGACTCCTCCTACTCTTGTCAGACTAGGATTCCCCTTAGTCGTGCCATCAAAATTTAGTTTTATAAAACCAACCTGGGGAGGAATCCGATGGGCACGAATTCGAGCTTTCACCACTTACGAAGCCAGAGAATTCTGGTTAAGACAAGACCCCATATTTTAGTTTATGAATATGGCTACCTTAGACAATTATAGCTAGAGATATTGGGTCGACCATGGAGTTACACCAATGGATTCTTTCACATTGAAGCAAATGATTTCCCAAATTTGGTTTTTGGTAAGGATTTTGTCTTCGAAAATTCTTCAGTTTCTTTATTTCCACACATTCCACATGAGAAAGCCTGAAAATATCTCCCAAAATTTGTTAATGATGGGGTTGTTAAATGGGTTAGTGCTCAAGAATTCTATAGTTTATGTCACATTGTGTTTTTTTCAGTTATGTTCTTTGGAAATTAGTCACCCCTTGATCCCAGAGTTGCATCATAAAATTGTAGTTGCCTAGAAGGTGGTTGAGAGTCTCTTTTGTTTTGAGACATAAGGCACATCTCAAAGGGCCTACAAATCCTTTGCGGAGGAGACGATCCCAAGTTAAAATCCTTATGTTTGCAACCAACCATAGAAAATTAGAAATTTTAGGCCAGAGGGAATTCAACCAAATTTTCCCCCATATAGGGCGGTTTTGGATGACCCTTGGGTCCTGCAAGGATAAGTAGTCATATTTTACTCTGAATTCTCCATCTCCTCACCAACCCCATCTAATGATGTTCGTCCCATCTCTAGCCTCAACCTGACACTCTTGCAAGATTCATGAGGCCATGTTTTTAGTCTACTAATTCCACTGAATTGGCCATTCGTCTAAAGGCTTAGAAGTTCTTATGAAAGGGTTACAACTAGCTTGATGGGTTGTCCAATAATGGTACAGCTTCACCTAGCCATCTCATTCCATGGTAAGGCAGAGGTTTTGATACTTGACGTCATCCCCTAAGATTGGATGTTGTTTTCACACATCATCCCAAAAGAGGGTCAAACGCCCATTATGAACTTCCCATAAGCACTGAGATTGAACCAAATCACAGTTTTTCCAGGCATTATTCCAAATCAGAGAACCTGATCTATTTCGATCAGCTCTGATTAAGCTCTCAAGTGGGATTTTGGGAATGTAGTTATTCCACCACAGCTTGGCCCAAAGGGTTGAAGGAGACTTGATCCATCTCCACCAAAGTTCCGTTGTTAGGGTATTATTGGAAACTTGGGGGTCCCTAATGCCCAGTCCCCATGGGACTTTGGTTTATAAAGAGTGTCCCATGCCACCAAAGGCCATTTATTTTCTTTTGAAGGGCCACCCCATAGGAACTTTCACTCAAGAGTCTGATTTTTTTTCATGAACTTCATCGAGGAAACTAGAAATGAGAAGAGGTACAAGGGAAGGGCTCAGAGAACAGACTTGATCAAGAGTGTTATCACTCTGTAATTTGCCCAAGGTTGTGGAGGTAGTCACAGAGGTAACATCAAAACCACTTCGAGTCAAGGATCTAGCCCTCCAAGACTCGGAGAGGGATCTCTTTGTATGATTTAACTTTGTTGGGATGAGATATTAGGCTAGTTATGAGGATGGAAGGTTTGTTTTTAGAGTTTTGGTTGAGACAACAAAAGAGGGCCATTGGGAAAATTGGAGTCAAAGGTTAAAGATGATTAGATGAATGAATAACAGAGACATATGTAACCAAGCAAGACCATCATGTATGTGGATCCTTTGAGTTTGTGAGATGGAAAGGAAGAGTAGGTTAGGGTTTGATCCAAATGCAGAGCAGAGCTTATTTGAATTCTACATTTAAACTTGGAAGAAAACATAAATATTATCTTAAGCTTATACTGGGTGTTGAGAACAAATCCTACACATCATCTTCTCATAAACAATATAGAAAGAAACAATATGTAAAACAAGAGAATAACAAGTTACAATAAGAAGCACTTCACCACATGATCATGACACAAGAATTTGGAAACAAAATATCTTTGTATTCATCCAAAAAAGTCACGTACAACCTCCTGAACATCTTTACAATAGATGGGGATGCCACCATATCATTATTCCCTCTAGGTATAACCCCTATGTCAAATTACATTCCATATTTTATAACTTCTAATTACATCTAGATCCTACAACTAGGGGATCAGATCTCCTCTATAACTAATTATAGATATTTTCCGTAAATACCTAATTAATACAAAATCACAATAGAGATCTCATCTCATCTCCCACATCGTACCATATATCCTTAGTCTATTACAATATATGTATTTTTACCACTGAAAAGGGTAAAAATCGAAAAAACTTCCTACTGATTAGGATCCAAAAAGGTAGGGAGAATAAAACAAAATCCCAAGGAAAGAGATAAACTTTGACTTTCTCCAAAGACCAAATATAATTCGATATCAACCTTGATAACAACATCTTGGAGATGCATTGGCATTGGAAAATTATCCTAGAGATCTTGGAGATCATTGAAAAATATGTTTGTCCTGATCTGTAGGGGTCTCTTTGTTTTTTGCTGATGATAGAGCTTTCGACAGCTAAGAGACCAAAACGGGGTGTATTTAGCTAGCGATATCCTAGACTTGATTTTTGGCAGCTAATTTTAGATTTTACAACTGCCCTTAGTTGGCGAAATGATAACTACTCCATAACTTAGTAAAAAATGGTTTAGTTTGACCCTCAATCCTGCTTCATCAATCATGGTCACCTCCTCTCATACCAAGGGAAGCTTTAGCCAAGGTATCAAGCCTGAGGTGAGCTTTGGGTTTCAACTTTTTGTGAACAATCTTAAACCTCAACATCTTGTTCATATTCTTTAACCTGCCATTTTTTTTAACCAACTTTTTGTTTTTGTGCTTTGCAGTTTCATACTTGATGGCCAATTGATCTAATGCAGATCCAATTTTGAGGGAATATTTCCTAAGAGTCTCATTTTCTTTCTTCATGTGTCTTTCTAACACTTTGAACTCAACAATTTCGTCCTTCAGCTTCTTGACCTTAGTTTTCTTTTTGACCTTCTTCTTTGATGGTGTCCCAGCTTCTTCAAGGTTTTCCATTTCCATAGTTGATGGCTCAGCTTCCATTTCTACAGCTGGGGGCTTTGAATCATAATCAAAATATGGCAAGTTCAAGATATTCGTTGATGCAATTTTTCCTTGGTCCTCTACCTGCTTCCCAAACTCTAACTTCTTCTTTGCTTTCTCTGATTTGGAGGGAGAAATCTTGGTGGCAATTTCCACAGGAGACAATGCTCTTCTTTTTCTTTTGTTGGTTTTTGGGGAGGTTATTTCTTGTGAGGGAGTTCCTCCTTTCTTGGGCTTAACCTCTTGCCCAAATTCTCCCCAAAACAAGAGAAAGGCCCAAGTTTTGTTCCTCTTGCTAAGCTCTTCTAAAACTATCAACTTGATCATCCCATGATGGAAAAGACTAATGTTGACCTCCTTAGGCTTGGATTGAACTTTAGAAGACATCTTGGCAAGACTCTTGAGAAGGTAAAATGGCATGTTAAGAGGTTGCTTACCTGTGAAATGGAGGAGCAGTCTAAAGTGATAGAGCATGGTTCTTCCATACCTCCCCTCACAGGTCATGTAGCCCTGAATCATCTTTAGCAAAGTTTGCCATTTATCCTCCAAGTAACCCATGGGGATATCTTTCTGCCACTTCATATGTTGATGTTCTTCTTTGAGAAAAATCTGAAATCAACTTCTTTGATGGAAGTAGTCTTGAAGCACCTTTCCCCTTCCCCAGGCATTTCTGTAGCTGCTGCCACACTGGCCTCATCAATCTGCATTACCATGAGACCAAGTTGAACATGGCACCTCTTTGAAACACAAGATACACCACTAGACCATTACTCCTGAGCTTCTTATCATGAAGACATTCTCAAAATGATGAGAGAAAATTCACAAATAGGTAACTGGAGAACATAAGACTATAATATAGGACTCTAACATAGGCTCCAATTGGGGATGGAAGCTCCTGAGGAGGTGTTAAGAATCTCAGATCTCCGGATTCGTAAATCAATGCCTTATCCATTAAGTCGATCCCACAACCTGTATCTTGATATGTCCTGTAACTTAGTCACTGGACACCAGCTGATTCTGACTTTGACTGAGTTTTGAAGTAAAACAGAAAGAAAAATAGGCCACATGCTTGCCCAACCAACTTATTGGCCTACAATAAATATGATAATTGAAACAAAAATGCTGATCTGACGATCTTATTTATGTACATATATCCTATTCTAACCTGAGAATGCTTGATCTTAATCAATATGAAATATCCAGTACAACCAATCAAATGTTGGATCTGGCACCTTGGCCCCTTCAATGTTATTTACCCAATTTAGAAACAGATTTGTTAAGGGTACTTGAAATTGATTGTGAGCCTGATCATCATCATAGGGAGCTTGATATACCTGCAAAGCAACAAAAATGCTGGAAAGGAATCGTTGTTGTGTGATGAATTTTTTTTCCATATAGACATCTATAGGATCGAGATAGACTAGACCTATTTCTTGGTATTCTAAGTCAATCAATTCAATTTCCTGACCTGGTGCTGCACATGTGCTTTTCATGTCTTCAAACACTTTAGAATATGCTTGCATTTTATCTGATGAGTTTTGTAATGATATTTCTAGTGAACCAGGACATGGGGCAGACTGTCTGATCATGTCCATATCATAACAATTTTGGAAATCATTAGGGGTAAATGAAACCTGACTTTGAAAACACAAACTATCCAGCATATCAGCTATTGGGTCATAAAATGATTTATATGACTATGGATTTGGTTCTATTGGCACTTCATGGCTTACACTGTGATCCTCAACCGGAGTATGACCAAGATGACTTCTCACAATCTGAAATGAGCTAAAGCATAAGGGCAGGGAATCAAAATGGATCAGCTCATCACATGTCCCAGGGTCTATGATTTCATCTGAGGTTTGAAATTCAAAAATTTTCAAGGGCTGCACCTCCGGATCTGAAGCAGGTTCTATATCATCCCCTTTTTCCTCAACCGGTTCATCAGAACAATCCTCATTCTTACTATTTACAATTTTCTTGCAATGTTCTCTTAGGAGTGAGGCAAAACACAGGGGCAGTTAGTTTTCACTTTCTTGAAAATTTTCTGTAGTTTCCTCCTTGCAATCTTTCTTAGTATGCAGAGTTTGGTTGTTATCTTCACATTGTGATAATTGAGCTTCTTCTTCCCATGAAGATAGTGTTGGTTTCTCTGAGCAGTCAACATCAAACTCAACCACATAATCATCACCCTAATGATCATATCATGGAAAATCATCTACATATGCAAGGTCATCAAATTTGCACATCATCCTAGGAGGTCTGTCATTCACCATCTGATTTTGAACTTCATCTTTGGTTGTATCGTGTATTGAATACATGAAGTAATCGTTTGGTGGTTTAGGATACCGAGGCTGAATTGGAAAAAGCTTGTGGACATTGATCTTTGTCCTTTCTGGCATTAATGGAACATAAGGTTTTCAAACAACAAGTTCTTCTTTCCTACTAATCTTATGCATCACTCCATTCACTATGTCAGTTAGAATGTTGAGTTTCATTTCTGAAGATATCGACCGTTCTTTTTCTATTTTGTCTTTAAACAATGCTTCTAACTTTGCCTTTCTATTCAGTAGGTTAGCTTCCACATCAATTGCACCATTTTTCATTTCTTCAAGGGTTGAAGTGTTCCTTTCTCTTAATTGGAAAGCCATCTCTGGATCGAAAGCATTAGGGTAATGCAATTGATCTAATCCTGGGGGTAGCCTTATATCAGCAAACATTGCATGGTATACCTTATTGAACTTGGATGAAAAGTGTTGTATTGTCTCCCCTGGCTGTCTTTTCAAATGCTCATACTCTTCTAGGATGAGAAAGATATTTCCCATGATTACCCATCGATCTAGGAAAACTTGCATGAATTGATGGAAGTTTCTAATGCTTGCGGCTGGAAGATTCTTAAACCAATTCTTAACCTTACCTTGCAATGATAAGGCAAACATCCCGATGCAGACATCATCATATTCCACCTCAAACAGATCAAGAAAATCCTCAAGACTTTGGATATTCTTTTCAGTAGTGATCTGTACATTTTCTCCATCAACCCTGGGCAGATTATTGGTGTAATTGGAAGGGAGGTCATGGAGAATAGGAGGCAAATCTAGGGGCTTGTATATGTCTGGGATCTTTGCAGGTATAGGAGGTAAACCAATGGGCTTATGGCTAACTAGAATTTCAACTATGGTAGGAGATAAAGCATGAGATTTGTGTCTCACTGGGCTATCTACAAATATTGGAGTGTGTACCAGAGCTATAGGTAAACACAGATTCCTTTGAGGTTCTTCAGCTTGAAATTGATCATTATGAATTTCAACAATAAACTCTTGACCGGGATTATAGTAGGAGAGAATATACTTACAAATAAAGCCAACAATGTATTGAATACAATTTGAACTTGAATACCTGCTCTTTCCAGATTGGTTTTCCATGTTTCAGGTCCTCCCTCCAATGGAGTCTTAGAATTGGAACTGATATGGAGATTAGAGTCGCCATGTGAATGATCTCCGCCTTCTTGTGTCTAATCATTGACCACCGTCAATAATCAGATATGGGACTTGCTATGCTTTCTGAGGAACATTCCCTAGTACAATCGCCATTATGTTATCACTCTATAATTTGCCCAAGGCTGTGGAGGCATTCACAGAGGTAACATCAAAACCACTTTGAGTCAAGGATCTATCCCTCCAAGACTCATAGAGGGATCTCTCTATATGATTTAACTTTGTTGGGATGATATATTAGGCTAGTTATGAGGACAAAAGGTTTGTTTTTAGAGTTTTGGTTGAGACAACAAAAGAGGGCCATTGGGCAAAATGGAGTCAAAGGTTAAAGATGATTAGATGAATGAATAACAGAAACATATGTAACCAAGCAAGAAAACATAAATATTGTCTTAAGCTTATATAGGGTGTTGAGAACAAATCATGCACATCATCTTCTCATAAACAATACAGAAAGAAACAATATGTAAAACAAGAGAATAACAAGTTACAATAAGAAGCACTTCACCACATGATCATGACACAAGATTCTGGAAACAAAATATCTTTGTATTCATCCAAAAAGTTCACTTATAGCCTGTCGAACATCTTTACAATAGATTGGGATGTCACCATACCATTCTTCCCTCTAGGTCTAGCCCCTATGTCAAATTACATTCCATCTTTTATAACTTCTAATTACATCCAGATCCTACAACTAGGGGGTCAGATCTCCTCTATAATTGATTATAGATATTTTTTGTAAATACCTAATTAATACAAAATCACAATAGAGATCTCATCTCATCTCCCACATCATACCATATATCCTTAGTCTATTACAATATATGGATTTTTACCACTGAAAAGGGTAAAAATTGAAAAAGCTTCTTGATGATTATGATCCAAAAAGGTAGGGAGAATAAAACAAAATCCCAAGGAAAGAGCTAAACTTTGATTTTCTTCAAAGACCAAATATAATTCAATATCAACCTTGATAGCAACATCTTGGAGATGTATTGGCATTGGAAAATTATCCTAGAGATCATTGAAAAATCTGTTTGTCCTGATCTATAGGGGTCTCTATGTTTTCTGCTGACGACAGAGCTTTCGGCAGCTAAGAGACCAAAATGGGGTGTATTTAGCTGCCAATATCCTGGACTTGATTTTCGACAACTAATTTTGGATTTTACAACTGCCCTTAGCTGGCAAAAATGATAACTGCTCTAGAACTTAATAAAAAATGGTTTAGTTTGATCCTCAATCCCGCTTCATCAATCATGGTCACCTCCTCTCATATTAAGGGAAGCTTCAACCAAGGTATCAAGCCTAAGGTGAGATTTGGGTTTCAAATTTTTGTGAACAATCTTAAACCTCAACATCTTCTTCATATTCTTTAACCTGCCATTCTATTTAACCAACTTCTTGTTTTTGTGCTTTGCAGTTTCATACTTGATGGCCAATTGATCTAATGCAGATCCAATTTTGAGGGAAGATTTCCTAAGAGTCTCATTTTCTTTCTTTAAGTGTCTTTCTAACATTTTGATCTCAACAATTTCGTCCTTCAGCTTCTTGGCCTTAGTTTGTTTGTTGATCTTATTCTTTGATGGTGTCCCAACTTCTTCGGGGTTTTCCATTTCCATGGTTGATGGCTCAACTTCCATTTCTATAGCTGGGGGCTCCGAATCAGAATCAGAATATGACAAGTTTAGGATATTTTTTGCTACATTTTTCCTTGGTCCTCTACCTGCTTCCCAAAATCCAACTTCTTCTTTGCTTTCTTTCATTTGGAGGGAGAAATCTTGGTGGCAATTTCCACATGAGACAGTGTTCTTCTTTTCCTTTTGCTAGTTTTTGGGGAGTTTAATTCTTGTGAGGGAGTTCCTCCTTTATTGGGTTGAACCTCTTGCCCAAATTATCTCCAAAACAAGAGAAGTCCCAATTTTTGTTCCTCCTGCTCAACTCTTCTAAAACTATCAACTTGATCAGCCCATGATCGAAAAGACTATTGCTGGCTTCCTTAGGCTTGGCTTGAACTTTAGAAGACATATTGGCAAGACTCTTGAGAAGGTAAAATGGCATGTTAAGAGGTTTCTTACCTGTGAAATGGAGGAGCAGTATGAAGTGATAGAGCATGGTTCTTCCATGCCTCCCCTCACATGTGATGTAGACCTGAATCATCTTTAGCAAAGTTTTCCATTTATCCTGCAAGTAACTCCTGGGGATATCCTTTTTCCACTTCATATGTTGATGTTCTTCTTTGAGAAAAAAATCTGAAATCAACTTCTTTGATGGAGGTAGTCTTGAACCACCTTTCCCCTTCCCCAAGAATTTCTATAGCTGTTGCCACACTGGCCTCATCAATCTGCATTACCACGGGACCAAGCTGAACCCTAAATCCATCAAAGCTCTTGGCAAAAGATTCTGTAATACCCTGATGATAACCTTGGAGATTTTGGCAAAAACTATAGCATCCAACCTCCTTGAAAAGTTCACATGCCTTGGGGTGAGCCTCGAGGTATGAAATATCTTGCAATTCCCTCCTCAGCAGGGAACCTCTTTGAAACACAAGATACACCACTAGAACATTACTCCTGAGCTTCTTATCATGAAGACATTCTCAAAATGATCAAAGAAAATTCTCAAATAGGTAACTGGAGAAGAAAAGAGTATAATATAGGACTCTAACAAAGAGGACACGTCCTGGTAGGGAAAGGGAGTGGTGAGTCCAACTGTTAAGATTATCTTCCAGTTTGGAAATAATAACCTCCTAGTAAGGGTCGTGAAGAGATTTGGAAATAAGGGGAGCTCCTAAATATTTAGTTGGGAGGGAAGAGGGTTGGAAACCAAGCAATGTGGCTAGATGTCATTGAATAATGGGGGGAGTATTGAAGAAAAAAACTTGGGATTTCTCTTGGTTAATGACCATGCCAGAAGCAAGATTAAAGAGGTCCAATTTTTTTTTGAAATCATCCACTTCTTTTACTGTAGGTGTTCCCATTAGAATATTGTCATCTACAAACTAAATATGATACATAGCCTCTATCCCCTGAAGGAGTGTTAGCCCATTGATCTCACCTTGCCTTTTATCACGGGAAAGGTTGCAACCCAAACCTTCCACCAGGATTATGTATAGGAAAGGGGACATAGGGTCTCCATGCCTAAGACCTCTAGAAACATTGAAGGTCTTGGAGGGGGAGCCATTCACTAGGATAGCGAAGAAGGTTGTAGATACCAAATTCATAACCCAAGCCACCCAGTCTTCCCCAAATCCAAAAGATAGAAGCATCTTATGAAGGAAGTCCCAGTTCATTCGATCACAGGTCTTAGACATATCCAATTTCATCATCGTTCCCGATTTTTTTGACACCTTGAGGGAATGAATAACTTCATGGGCTATTATAATACCATCTAGGATCATAATACCATCTAGGATCTGCCTACCCTTTACAAAACCTCCCCGCTCCTAAGAAATGATGAGCAAGAGGATATGTTTAAGCCTATAGGTTATCATCCTGGAAATAATTTCATAAATGACATTGCATAAGAAAATGGGGTGAAACTCATCTGTTGATCATGCTCCTTTGATATTTAGGATTAAAGTGATGAAAGTGACATTGAAGGCCCGTAGAATAGATTTATGTTTGTGTGATTCTTCCACCACTTCCTAAATGTCGTTTCCAAGAATTGGCCAGCCTACCTGGAAAAAGTCAAGGGTGAAGCCATCTGGCCGGAGGGACTTCCTTGGGGCCATACTTTTAACAATTACTTCAACTTCTTCTAAGGAGGATAGTCTCATTAAACTTTGGGATTGTTTTGGGGAAACCATCCTAGGGATAGATTCAACGATTTTAATGATAGCTTCATGTGTGTTTATCTCAGGTTCTGAGAGGAATTCTTGGTAATAGTTTAGGAGTTCCTTCTCAATATCCTCCTTTGTCACTTTTGTGCTACCATCCTGCGCTTTGATATACACAATTATATTTATGTTCCTTCTTTGGGTTAAGGAGTTATGGAAGAAGCAAGTGTTCTTGTCCCCTTCTCTTAATCGGTGGATCCTATATTTTTGTCTCCAAATAATCTCTTCTTGACGCTCTCTTCTAACCAAATCTTCCCTGATTTCATCTTCCCTCACAATGAGGTACGAGGAGAAGATTCCATGAATGCCTTTATGTTGAATCTCCTCCATTTCTTGTTCAAGTTTCTTCTTCTCCTCTAAAATGTTGTCAGATACCTCTTTATTCCACTTCCCGAGGCACATATGGACGTGCTTCAGTATTTGTTGGAATTGGAACATTTTCATTCCATGGAGGTCTTTTAGGTCTCCCCACCAAAGGGCCAAGTTTGTAAGGAAGTGTGGGTGGTCAAGCCAGAAATTTTCACACCGAAAAGGAGAGGGACCTCGCTTCCATACTTAGGGCCACTCCAGTGCTATGGGCCAATGATTCGAGCCTTGGAAGGGGAGAATGCCTTCGAAGAGGCCCTGCTTAGTTTGAAATGGTTTTCATAGAATAAAAACATGTCTAGATGGACTGTAATCTGATGCTCCTTCCCCCTCTTATTTTTCCAAGTAAAGAGACAGTTTATGGTTGGGACATTGACCAGTTGGATCCTTTCTACGAGTTCCCCAAAATATTTACTCTCTTGGTCGATCCTGTGAATACCTCCCTACTTCTCTAAGGGGGTCATGCTCATATTGAAATCCCCTCCTAGGATCTATACTTGGTGTTTTAGTAAGGATACTAAAATTTTGATTTCCTCCAAGAAGGCTCTCTTTAGGTTAGGCATGTTTGGCCCGTAGGAATTTTTGATGTATCCCTCTTCCTCTGATCCTTTCATTTTGAATTTTAGGGTGAGAATCTTGAGTCTAGTAAATAATTACTCCATATATAAGGTATCCAGATCCCAGAGGGTAGCCACTCCTCTAGATGCTCCTTTAGCTGCTATCCATCTAGCTTCACATCCAAGCCAGATTCTTTGAGTTATTCTTCTAATGTTTCCTTCGTCAAATTTACTTTCTTGAAGAAGGACAATGTCAACCTTCATCATGGAGATTATTTTCTTCAACTTCCATTGTTTAGAAGGGTCACTCATACCTCTAATATTCTAGGATGTGATCTTCATTATCAAAATTTAGGTTGGGGTGGGAAATAGTTATCCGAGAGGCATACCACTTGTATTGAGTCTACCATAAGTGCTCTTGTTTCTTCCAACTTTTGGCGGTAATGTTTCCTCCCTCTCCTCATTTCCTCTCCCGAGGTTTTCTTCTGAGATTTGAGGGGGTTAGTCTTGATTCCCATGCTACTTGAAGCTGAGGGTCCTGGCCCATAATTGGATCCTACCCCCTTCCCTTTCTCTATGTCTTTTTTCAACATCCTTAGTTGAACTATGGTAAGGTTGTTTATTGTTTGTGCTCCATGAATCTCCCTCAGGGTCAGAAGATCTAGTTCAATCTCTTCTATCTCAATATCCTGGGTCATTTTCGTTTTCGATTCCTCTTCTTTTCTATGGTTGAGCTTTGGTTTTCCTTCATCACGACTTCTTTCCCCTGAGTTCCTTTCTCCTCTTGCTCCTTCTCTACTTTACGCCACTTTGGCATGTCTACCTCTATTTTTGAATCTTTCTGGATCTCTGCCTTCCTCTCCTTCGATTGTTCTTCCTCTCTAATTTCATTCGGTTCTCCTTCCAAAATCTTGAAGTTGTTGCTAGTGTTATTTTCATGTGTAACCGTTGGTTGCTTAGGTTGGCATCACCCTGCCTTCCTTTTACTTGTTATCTTGGTAAAACCATTTGGGTCTGTTGCTTCCTTGCCTGTAATCACTTGAGGGGAAACTTTAAGGGGGCAATCCCTAAAGAGATGGCCATGGACATGACATTTCCTATATCGAAAAGGAATGTTCTCATAGTCTAGAGGTTGGGTCCATTCTTCATCTTGGTAGGACATTGTTATGGATTCGGTGAGAGAATTAACCACATTCATATAAACACAGATTCTAGAATAAGAGATATGCTCGGTTGTCTTTGTCACCTATGATATTTTAGCAAAGGATCCTAATGTGTTGCATATACCTTCCAAGATCTCAGGTTCCCAGAATTCCCTTGGTAAGGAGTACATCATGATCCAAACATGAGCCTCCATAAAATTCTCTTTCTTTGAGGCAATCCTTTCTGTCCAGAATCACATGTGGAAGCCTACTGAGTTAAAGAATTAGGGCCCTTCCTCGAACACCTTGTCTCGCTCTCCCGATTTTGTAAAAACTATTTTGAAGAATCCTTTTGACCCTAGTTGAAGGTATATTTTCCCCTTTTCCTTCCATCTTGCCTTTATCCAAAGTTGAAGTACTTTTTCTGAGGGCCAAATACCCATAAATTTCTCGATTAGGGAATGGTCATACCTCCATTGGATGTAATTCCCTATCCCAGTCAATGTTACCTCGTACTTGGGATTCTCCACAGTATCAGGTAAGCATTCATTCTGAAGCCGTTTTTTCTGATTTTGTTGGTTTGTTTCCTTCTCATCCTTTCCCTGATTTGATGGGTTTGTCTCTTTATTGTAGGTTTCTATCTACCCTTTACAGACTCCACCCATCTTGACATCCTTGCTCCTTCTTTCAGGGTTGTCTTTGACTACATCCTTGAATGAATTTCAAGACTCTGTCAACCCTTCCCCTGAGGCTTTCCCTATCCTAGGATATGACATACCTGGAGACAAAACCTCCTTGTTGTGAAACTTAATATTCCCTTCCCCCTACCAAGGAGATACATATCTCCTTCTCCTCCTACCAGTGTGCGTAAAACCCTAAAATCGTCATTTTTTCTTTATCAACACCCCACTCAAATTAAACTTAAAAACACTTAAAAATAATATATTTTTAATGTGATAATGGTTATTTATTATATTATTTATATGTATTCTAAATCTTTTAACTTTCAAATTATCTTTACAAGGGATTCTTAAATAAGAAAGTAAATCCTCTTTACAATACCTTCTCAGATAAGAAGGTAAAGTATCTTAGGGAAAAAGACAATAGTAGAGTGGTTCAGAGAGGGAAGGAAAATTTGTGTGGACATTTCAAACATATGGAGAGCACCTATTACATCTTTGCTCATTATTACTGATTGGTTGGCTTGGAAGCCTGGTAATGGGAAATATATCAATATTGGAGTTGATCCTATGATAGGAGCTCATAATTTTTATAAGATGTCTAGAAATCTGATACTAGCTTTGAAAGCTCAAGGTATTGAATTTCTGGCATAGGTAGGGATACAGGAGGGGGAGCAGCTTATGGCACCTAGATGGAAAAGGGCACAGGACTTAGGACTGGAGGGAGAGCTCATGAATGAATGGAATTTTTTATTAAGGGGCTTGTAGGTTCTAGTTTTGAGCTGAATAACGAAAAAATATCTTTTGTTATGGTCATGGGACACAAAATTTGGTCAGGTCTCTGCTAAACAAGCCTATGATATTTAGATGGAAGATTTTAATGGAGATGTTTTAGCTTTTTGGTTGCTACCTTTAAAAATTAAACTTTTTGTGTGGCTTCTACTTGAGAAGAAAATCTTCACCCGGGAAAATTTATCTAAAAGAGGATTTGAGGGGCCTAGCAGGCGTGTCTTGTGTGGGATAAATGAGGAAAATTCAATCCATCTTTTTGTGGAATGCAGGTTTACAAAAGATGTCTAGATTATTATTCTGAAGAAGTTAGGAATTGAGAGCAGATGGGAAGGAGAGAAGATTGGAGATTGTTATGAAAACTGGTTAAAGAAGAATGGTAACTGGAAAGAGCTACCTGGTTTTTTATGCTGGGAAGTGTGGAAACAAAGGAATTTGGGTATTTTTGAAGGAAGGCTTATTAGTAAAGAAAAAGTCTGTAATAGTATTCTTCAAGACTTGGGTGAAATTCGTACTTCACAGAGCTATAAGATCGAAAGGATAAACAGACCACCTCTGCTGGATTGGGATCTAGCTGTGGGCTTCTTTGATGGGGCATCCCAAGATAGGGGTGGAAAGTGTAGGGCTGGATTAATCTTAAAATGCCCAGTGAAGGGTACTTTTAAGATTATGATGAACTATGGTAGAGGGACAAATTCTATGAGTGAACTGTTAGCCTTGTGGTGCTTACTCTTTTTTGCTAATTATTTAAAGATAACATAATTACAACTGATGGGTGATTCAAAGGTAATAATAGACCGGTTTAACAAACTAAATGATCTACAGGTGATCTCTCTTGGGCCCTGGATGAACATAATTAGAAAGTTGAGCGAGAATTTTACTCTACTAAAGGCACAACATATTTTTAGATCCTTTAATAAAGATTCTGATTCGCTCTCTAAGGCAACATTTCTACTTGAGGAAGATGGTATTTACTTTGCAAGGATAATTGAAGGAAACACAGAAATTTATGAAAGAATGATATACAACTAATGGAACAACCACATAAAGAAATAGCGAAGGATCTCATATGATATTTTTTCAACAGAAAATAGTTTTGATGGAGATCTATACAATGCAGTTGAGAGTTTTTTCGTGGTGACATGAACAAGATCTGTTTTGTTTATTCTCAGCTTATGTAGTGAATATCTAAACTATTATGAAAACTGATGTAATAGCCCTATTATATTATCTAATATAAGGTTTTTTCTTTTCTGAAAAAAAAAATAAATTTTCTTTATTCTGATTTTTTTTTAAAAGAAGAAGATACTAAATTAACATAAATACCTATCATTAAAAATGTTATTCTATATTAATAACTTCTTAAATGAGAAAGTAAATCCTCGTAAATTCTCTCTACACTTTTTTGAGAAAGATACTAAACTAATATGATATCCATCATTAAAGATTTTAATCTATATTAATATTAGTTTTTTATTAAAAATAATTTTTTTTTTTAACAATTAGGACTTATTCTCCCTACAATTATGTTTTTTTATCTTTATTTATTAATATTTTTAAATATATATATTTTTATTATATTGTGGGTAATTTATTATTATTTTTTTTATATAAAAAATAAATAAATACATATAATTTATAAATAATAAATTCATCATTAAATTATTTTTTAATTTTTATTTACATTTACCATCATCTTAATTTAATATATAAAAATAAATAAATATAATATAAAACTCAGTCAAAAAATAAAATTATATTTACAATATTAAACCCAATGTAATATGTTGTAAACAAAACAAAACTTACTTTCCAAATAAACAAATAATGAATGAATTGGTATAAAAAAACTTATTCCATAAAAACTTTTTGCATATCAAATTCATAGACATTTATTTTACCAAGAATCTTGCGTACCACAAACTTTTTTTTCCCTTCCTCAATAGTGATTCTCACTTTAACAAAGTTTTTCATTACTAATAATTATGTTCAAATATTTTTCAAAATAAACATAATTACTTGTATATAATGTTGTATAATGAAAATGTTTCTATATGTTAAGAATTATTTTAATAATTATGAATGATAAAGGATAGTTATCCTAATTACTACATTTTATATTGAAGTAATTAAAAGATTTGAACCTTTAACCTCCTTCACTTCAACTAATTGCTAAAGGAGAGATCTCACATTACACTCAAAACCACTTAACATTCAAAACAACACATAACCCCAATCATTATTACACATGTAAACATACATTTACAACTTATGCAAACAAAAAACATGTCATTTTGATATATTTAAACCCACATATAAAATTTTATTAACTACCCACTTTAATTAACCCCAAAACTACCACCTTTAAACTTAAATACATATTTATTTTAGTATTTTTCAAACATATATATTAACATTATCACATCATATAATGATTATCACATATCAATATGAAAAACGATAATGTATGTTACTTTATTTACCATTTCAACAAAAAGATTCATTGAAAGCAATTTAATATTTGTTACTTTATTTACCATTTCAACAAAAGATTCACTGCAAGCCATTTAATATTTGTTACTTTATTTACCATTTCAACAAAAGATTCAGAACACAAGGGTTTGATTGGTTAAACATTATGACAAATTCAAATAATTTATTTTGAATCACATATATCTAATTTTACGAGGTTTAAAAACTAAATGAATTTTATATAGTTTATTTAATTATTGTTTTTATCTGTATAAATTTTATTGAATAAAATAAAAATGAAAATCAAATAATATCATATATAAATTTTTATAATATTTAAAATTATCCATATAGTTTTTATTGATACAATCTTAAAACTCTAATGTGTTATTGTATTATTATGTATAAATAAAAATATATCATTTAAAATATAGTGTCACTTCTAGATTTTGGGTCATTAATCTATTTCCTTACATTTAAAGAAAAGAAACTTTTAACCAATCAAAAGTAATTTAAAGTCACACTTTAAGATCGAAAATGAGGTTTCAAACCATACATTATCCATAAGTAACCTAATGTTTCTTGTGATCATAGTTGAGACTACTTATAATGTAGCCAAATGATTTCTTATAGCATTTAACCTTAATCCCATATATAAACCAAATATTACCTCAATTACAATTTAACATCTTATCTAAAAAAAAAATATAAATTATCAAACTTCATTCAACTTATATATTTACACAATTTGACAATAAATAACATAAAAATTAAAAACAAATAACATAAAACCATCCCAAACTTCATTCAACTTATATGTCTACACAATTTGATGATCAATTAAATGCATATTATGATTTATATTCAATCATTGTACAAAACATACATAACCAAAAAAACCACATAATAACAAGAATATTAATAATCATAAGTAAGCAAAACAAATGATAAATGATAATTTTTTAAACTTTTAATCAAATTTTAATTAAACCTTAGCCTTTAACCTTAATCATGTACATAAACCAAATATTACCCAAATTACAATTTAACATCTTTTCTAAAAAAAAAAATATATGAATTATCAAACTTCATTCAATTTATATATCTATTTAACCATAAATAACATAGAAATTAAAAATAAATAACATAAAATCATTAAAAACTTCATTCAACTTATACGTCTACATAACACAATTTGATGATCAATTAGATGCATATTATGATTTATATTCAATCATTTTACAAAACATACATAAACAAAAAAACACATAACAACAAGAATATTAATAATCACAACATAAACAAAAAACACATAACAACAAAAATATTAATAATCACAAGAAAAACAAATTATAAATGATAATTTTTTAAACATTTAATCAAATTTTAATCAAAATATCTTTAAAAAAAAAAAAAAAAAAATCAACTTTAACCCAATTTTATTTGATTATATATAAAAAGGTTTTATTTATAATTTATCAATAATAATTTTGAGATATGAAATGTACAAGTTGAATAATTAAATTTAAGAGATTCATATATTACAATATTATACAAAGAAAGGTTGGTGGTTTAGTTTAAATGGTTTGTAATGATTAGTTTAAAGCAATATATATCATTAAGAAATCTTTATTAAAGTTTTTTAGAGTCTTTTTGAGTTAAGAGTACAATATATTATTAAGAAATTTTTATTTAAGTTTTTTTTCAATAGAAAATTTGCTCAATTATATTAGTAAAATATAAATTTTTAGATCATTGTTGTATTCAAGAGATAGATATATAATTATCCATAACAACATCTGAAAGTTTCAAAAAGCATACTTTCAGATATAAATCTTTACAGGACCAATACCCTAGAGTCAAGTAATCTTGGGGCATAGAAACCCTGTTGCTACCATTAGTCTAGAGGCATTTCAAATCAAAAAAATAAACTAACAATATATTCATAGCTAGAAATCTTTGTCAGAAAGAAGATTAAGAAACTAAAGCTAGTAGATATTGATGTGCCCCTTTGAGCCCTCCGTTCCATTTGTCCATTTGTAAAAAGTGATTAATCCTTCAGGTTCTTGTAAAGCTTTCTTGGAGAGAAGATCCTCTTCCTTATTGTATTCATGGTAGATGTGCTTGTTAGGAACCAAATAGTAATATAGCATAGCAAAACCTCAGAATAAGTACTCGACGCCTTTAAAAAGAGAGAAATTCAGATAATAAGCCTCTTCGAGGGGGCAACCTCCTTATGCCCACATAAATGTTCAATTGCAAGATGATTCCAAATGAAAATGTCTCCTTGGTATATATAGGAGACTAGGAGGTATAATTACAACTAATGGACTAAAGCCAACATAAATAAAATAACATTACTAATGTAATATGCCCCAATTAAGGGGTAATGAGCCACTATTTAGGGCTTAACATGCCCCTCCCCTTGAGACAA
>JASDQU010012881.1:0-12548 GCA_032191745.1 Picea mariana | reverse complement strand
ATCCTCATAGTGTGCTATCATTTCTTCTATGAAAATTGTCCAAGTGACAAGTGATTTGCGAGAACAAAGCCATTGATACCATACAAATTGATTGGGTTCTAAATATAAAGAAGCAATTATGTAGATCAAATATGTGGCACATTATGTAGATCAAATAATTGCTCCATCTGAAGTATCCATGTGATAGGGTCCTTGCCATCAAACTTCCTCATATTGATCTTAGGAACGTGGTTGGTCTTCAACCCAAAGTTGAAGTTTCTCCATTCTTGATTCACCTTCCTTGTGTCCTCATCATGAATTTCATGGGATACATTTTCACTTTCATGTGTCCTCTCTATTACGAAATTTTTCTATCCTTCCATGATCCCCTGTTTTAAACCATCCATCTTAGTATTTATTGCCTCCAACTTAGCTTCCATCTTTTGTAGTTCATCTGTTGTTACTGTCTTCTTTTGTAAATCATTTATGTCCCTACGCATTTCTTCACCTTCATCAAGAGTCCAAGTAGGATTGTTTGGAGGCTTATTTGGTGTAGAAGTTCCATTTTTTGGTGGCATGTTGGCCAAGTATCACTTTAAACCTTGATTTTGAGGTGGTTCTGCTAGACAATCTTCCTTTTATTGTATCTCCAAAATTTCGGCCCTTCCGAGTATGAAATTTTATTTTTTGTAGGTCTCTGTTATTTCTTCTCTGCAATTCCACAGGTCTGATCAAAATTGGATGTGCCAAGTGGAAATTACAGTAACTTCCCCACAACTTGCTGATTTTTTTCCTTTCCAGGAGATCTCACTTGTATAGCGTGCCCCACACAAAATAATTGATATAAAATTCTAAAACTAGTACCAAAACTACTACGTTCTATCCACTATCCAATGCAACTGGTCTCACTCAATTTGGATACTCTAGGAAGAAGTTATTATTGTTTTACCTGGAACACCTGCTTGAGACTAGTTAATAGGACTAGTCAAATACCCTATCTTCCACAGGGTGTATCTACAGATTAAGATGACCCAGAATTTGAAATTGTTACCAAAGATACCTTACTAATTTCTGTGAATATACTCCATAGTTCAGGGTCTGAAACATTACAGAAAAAAAAATTTATAGTGAAAATTCCGCAATGACTCAATTCAAGATGATTCCGGAACCCTATCTTAGAAAGGTTGTATATCTGAAAGTATAAGGCCTCAGGAGCTGAAATTTTAACCTAGCGTACCTTGATCCATCTACTAAATATCCTCCAAGCTGTTCCTTTTGACTCGTTGTAGAAAAAAAGTTATAGTGAAAATTCCAAGGTGTCTTAGATGTAGCAGCGAAACCCCAAGACTTTGAGCTCTGATACCATATGTTAGGAACCAAATAACAATATAGCATAGAAAAACCTCAGAATAAGTACTCAACGCCTTGAAAAAGAGAGAAATTCAGATAATAAGCCTCTTCGAGGGGGAAACCTCCTTATGCCCACATAAATGTTCAATTGCAAAATGATTCCAAATGAAAATGTCTCCTTGGTATATATAGGAAACTAGGAGGTATAATTACAACTAATGGACTAAAGCTGACATAAATAAAATAACATTACTAATGTAATATGCCCCAATTAAGGGGTAATGAGCCACTATTTAGGGCTTAATAGTGCTCAAAACTAATTTCATGAAATTGGCTTCTTAAGGTCATGATTCTTTGCTTCCAACCTTCGATAGAGGCCCACAGTTCACCTATTTTGTTTAGACAATCTATTACAACTTTTGAATCTCCCAGAATCTGACGTTTGTGAAGAGACAAATGTTTTGCCAACAATAATGTCGCCCAAACTCCCAAAATCTTTGCCTTTGTATTAGTGCCTTCCCCACAATTGAAATACCACCTGTAAACTAATATATCTGATGTTTTTATGACTCCTCCTGCCCCACAAAATTTACCATCTGTATGTGCTACCCCATCAAAACAAGCTACGGTCATATCATGATGTTGCGCAATCAAGCAAGATCGAATTGGGAGTAGATTTTTAGAGGCCTTGGGCCTTTTCAGTGAGCCAAGAGTCTTAGTGACCACCGCTAGAGTTGATGGTACTTTTTCTTCAAAAATGGCAGAATTCCTTTCTAACCAAATACACCAACATATAAGTGCAGCTAAATAGGAGGGGGCAGTCTTGTTCGCTTCCCAATTTGTGAGACATTCTGCTAGAGAATTCCCTTTCCATACATTTATAAACTTTTTACCAGTTTGTATTTTATCCCAAATTGCTTTTGTAAAAGAGCAATGAATGAAAAGATGTGTAGTATCTTCAGAATCCTTCTTGCATAATTGGCATCGAACTAGGCCTACCCATCCTCTTTGTTGTAGATTTTCCCAAGTCAAAATTTTATTCTTCGTTGCCAACCACAAAAATAACTTTATTTTTTGTTGGATATCCCACTTCCATAAGATTTTTCTCCATCCATTAACGATCAACAAGCTTTGAGTGGATAATAGTGCCAATTATGCATTTTTTACTGTGAGATAACCTAAGGAGTCACCCCCAATGCACATTAATATATCTTTGTTATCTTGGATAGTTACTCCCGAAGCATTAAGTGCAATACGATAATGCGCCCATTCTGCTGCCATCTCACCAGTAATGTCCAAATCAGTGCTACTGACCCAATAAGTCAGTTGGGAGGCTTTCTCTTGTTGTCTCTAGACCTATGTCAGTACTGTAATATGTTTATGTCTAAGTATATCAATAAGTGTTTGTGAGAGAAAGCATTTATCTCCCATCCCCAGAATTTTGTCTCTACCGAGAACCACGTGATGACCCGAACCATGATTCCAACTCAACCAGTTTGTAATCAAGTGGATAGACTTTAATAGACTATTCCATATTTTAGAGGCCATTGGCTGGTGGAATGAAGCAGATCTGAACCGGTTTTTGACCATAGTAAAAGGGAGATATTTATCTTTAATTACCTTTTACCATATTCCATCCTTCATTAGAACTCGCCAGAGAGTATTGGCAGCCAAAGCTTTACTAAAAGAGAAAATATTTCGAAATCCCACACCACCACTGTGTTTTGGTTTGGTGAGAGTCTCCCATCGGCAGAGATGGTAATGGTGTGTCTCACTATTCCCATTCCAGAGGAAATTATATATTATTTTTCTTAGCTTGTTCAAAATGAAGAAAGGTATGGTTGCCACTGATAACCAGTATACCGGTTGACTTTCTAGGACTGATTTGCATAATATATATCTTCCGCCCAAAGATAACCACCTATAGCTCCAGTTCCCTATCTTCTTTTCCACCTTGGCCAATAGCCAGCTCCAGTCTTCTGCTTTATGTAATCCAGTCTTTATGTAATTCGAGAAATTATATGGGAGTAGTTGCTTGAAAGGGGTTAGTTCTGCCTCTGATAGGCCTACATAAAGTATTGTAGAATTTATCTCATTTGCCTTTAATCCATAATCATTACAAAACAATTTAATGTGACTCTCAATCTCCATCCACCCGTGCAAGGATGCATTAGTCAAAATTAAAACATCATCAACAAAAAATGAGTGAAGGATTTTAATAAGTCTGGAGACTTTTATGCTCGATAGCTTCCCATCCCGAAGGATTTCTTTTAACAATAGGCTCAGACCCTCCATAAAAAGGATAAACAACAAAGGGGACAAAGGGCACCCTTGTCGTAATCCTCTTCGACTTCTGAAAAAATCAGTGGCCTCCCCATTAATTAAAACAACAAAAGACGCCGACTCCACATAGCTCATAATCCAGTTTGTCAATGGATTACCAAAACCCACTTGGATTAAAATCATCCTTAAAAAGTCTCAATTAATGTAGTCATATGCTTTATGTAGGTCCAACATCAGGATGACAGACTTTGAGTTTTTCTTTTTGATGTTCTGTAAGCATTCATGTTTGTTAGAGTCTTTTTGAGTTCAAAGTATATATTGTGTTTGGATAACAGTTATCATGTGGCATTTATGGAATGTGAGGAAGAGTTTGAAAGATGTTCTTGAAAACATTAAGGAAAACAAATTACACGTAGCATAGATAATAGACAATAAATATTGTATCAATCACAACAACATATTACAGGTAGAATAGAGAATAGACAATAAATGTTGCATCAATCACAACAACTTTTTATAGGTAGAATAGAGAATAGACAATAAATGTTACATCAATCACAACAACTTATTATAGGTAGAATAGAGAATAGACAATGTTGCATCAATCACAACAATGGCACAATTTTGTTTATACATGTATAAATTTATTGCACTTGTTTATAATTGTTACATTATATATTTTTGAGTTAACCTTCATCACAAGCTTAACTAGGACTATAGCATTGAGAAAAGGACCAATGAAGGATGGAAAACCTATTGGGCTACAACAACTCTAGATAATTGTGAAGCAAAATTGAGCAAATCTAGAAGTATTTTATAATTTATAATCTTGAGATTAAAAACAATACATCAAAAGTTGCTCTTCCACCCATAGTGTATGAATATGACTTGGTACCTAATGTACAAACACGAGATAACTAACATGAAAGACAAGAGGCTTCCTAACATTGCTTTAGACTTAAGAGAGAGTGGCATAAAGATGTTAATTCTTGGCTAAATCGTTAATGAAAGAAAGAAGAAGAAGATATTTGCATAGTACTAATACCATTAAAAAATATTATCACATCTAAATTTGAAGAGAAATAGTGATGCAATGGAGAAAATATATAATGAGAGAAAATTATTAATGTAATATAAATAGATCATTAACCCCAATCTAGAAGATGAAAAACATCTTTATGTTATAGCAAGTTTAAAGAAGAAAATCACCATGCCTAAAATAAGAATGAATTCTTATAAGCTCCATATTGAAACTAAAATTAGACAAATAGTAAAACTTCTAAAAAATTTATCATCTTTATGATTCTAAGAGAGTGAAAGAAGAAAAATACTTTCTCTTAAAATGATCTACATAATTATTTTTTCCAATTTTAAAATATAATAAATCAAAATTAATCTCAATAAACAATAATCATCATCACACACACACATGTTCTCTATTGCTGAGATTTGAACCCAATTGAAAAAGATAACAATCATTCAACTTACTTTTGAATAAATAAATAAATAATTGCTAAACACGAATAAGTACTCTTTTGTGCTCATTTTGATATTTTTCATATAACATTGTGTATCATTTACATCTCGAAGAGTCTCACATAAATTAGGTCATTACACAAAACTAGGTATATCGTTTTCTTATATGTATAATTTTAAAAAAAAAAATTAATAAGTAATGTGACTGATTAACAAATTAATAAGTAAATAAATATTTATATATTATAAAAAAAATATGTATAAGTAAATAAATATTTATATATTATAAAAAATATAAAAAATTATGTATCATAGTAATTAAATATTATATACATAATAAAATTTTAAAGAAAAAAATTATTATATATTTAATAATCATAATAATAATAAAAAAAATTTCAAATAAAATATTTTTTACATTAAAATTTTGATAACAATTAAGAAAAATTCATAAATAAATGTTATCGTTATATACGAAGAATAAAATTTCAAAAAAATATCAATAATCAAACACATTAACTATAATATAATATTAAACATAGAACAAAATAACATCATAATTTCTTCATAAAAATTAAAAAAAAATAAAATTAAACATTTTAATACAAAAATTTAAAATTATAAACTAAGTTAAATGAAAATGCCAACAATATTCAAACCAAGAATTTAAGAATTTAGCAAGCATAATATCACCTTAAAAAACCACAAATCAATAAAACTATGTCAAACTCAAAACCAATAAAATTAATTATAACAATAATAATTATCTAAAATAAAACAACTATATTATCCATAAAAAAAAACATTAACTTCAAGACTATAAACAAAGCAATGATTATATACATATCAAAGTAAAAAATTATCATAAAAAATGAATTATAACTATTGACAACAAAAATGGCACAAATAAACAATAACACATAAGAATTAAAATAAATAAAATAATAGAAGAAAACATTACATTAGAATAATATAACTCAATATAAAACATACAAATTACAAATTCATACTATCTTAATCACAACATCCCATAATGTAAACTTATATGCCATACCACTCTAAACATTAAAAAAAATATTTAATTAGAATAATATAACTCAATATAAAACATACAAATTACAAATTCATACTATCTTAATCACAACATCCCATAATGTAAACTTATATGCCATACCACTCTAAACATTAAAAAAAATATTTAAATTCCACTTAATCATTATCCTTAAAAGCTTTCATGTCCACCAAAAAGAATAAAAAAGTCTCAGTGCCATGTGGTTAAAAGATCCCCATCCAACCTTGAAATAGAAATAATGAAATACAACAAGAAACCATTTAAACAAATTAAAAGTGCATTGTATTATCATTAATTAAAACTTTAAAACATCAACTCAAATTTGAACACAAAACCACAAATAAAACTATAACCAACCGTTATTTAATAAGTTTAAATACATGTCAAAAATATCACATTAACATTAAAAAAAAATCATAAATAAAATTACAACCTATTTTTAGATCGTATGTAATAAAGTCAAATACATATTAAACAATATAGCATTAGTATTAAACAAGGGTTGTATGGCAATGTAGTTCCTACTCACTTAGTCGGGAAATACATATTGAACAATAAAACTTAATATAACTAAATACACAAGTAATAAATAATTTTTGTCAAAAGATAATAATTGAGGGTTGTTTGTTATTTAAAATGTATAATGAAGAGTAAACTAAATAGAACTATAATATTCATAAATATAATAATAAATAATATATTAAATAATAAATATAGTATAAATATAATAATTCATAATAATAAATACATAATACAACGTTTTATATTTAGATGTGGTTATTGGTGAAATTCATTGATTATGTAATTAATTCTACATATTAAAATACGTGAAGGGAGCAATAACACTTCAATTCTATCAACCAATTAGAAATGAGAAACACAAATATTTTTATTATATTCAAAAATATATATTTGTTTTCCTATGTTAAACATTACATTGCATACACAAATTTATGGTCAAAAGCAAATTAATGTCACATAAAAAAAACAAACTCATTGCGATAGTCCCATGACAAGGGACTAATAACTCCATCATTTAATAAAAAAGGTCCAAAACTTATATTCTCAAAGTTCATAATAAAAGTAACAATCCTTTAATAGAGAAAGTCCAAAGCTTCCTTCTTAGGGAAGGTCCAAGGCTTGCCTTCATAATAAAAAGTTACAAATGACATTTAAAAATAAAAATGGTAAATCACATTTAATAATAATAATTTAAAATCATATTTTATAATAAAAATAAAAATTATTTTTAAATATATAATTTAATAAAAATATTTATTACATAATAAAAATAAAAAAATATTATTAAATATATAATTTAATAAAAATCTTTAAATATTTACTAAACAATTAAAAATTTATAATAATTATTTTTACATTATCTCTTATCTCTTGCTTATCATTAAATCAATAAAAAATTATAATAAATAAATAATCAAAATAAACCATCTTAAACAAACAAAATCACATATTTTTATATTCCATTTCTTTTTTTTCTAAATAAAAAAATAGAAATAAATAAATATATATATTTATATTAAAATAAATAAATTTTTATTTTAAAATTTTCTTATAAAACAATTGTAAATCACCTGATCTTTGGAGTTGGGATAAGAAGAAACTCCTCTTTGAGACTCTTGTTACACCTACTATTCTTTATGGATGTGAAGTCTGGGGTTGTAGTATCTCTCATGAATCATGGAGAAAGATAAAGAAATTACAAAATAATTTTATAACCTATAATCTCAAAATTAAAGGAAATACGCCTTATCCCATCCTCCTCGTAGAATCAAGCCTCTCCCCCATTGAGAGCATGGCTATGACTAAATACATAATGTATAAGAACAAGTTAAACAACATGGAAGACAAAATGCTACATAAAATTGCTTCAAAATCAAGTCATAACCACCATCGACTCAAGCAAGGATGGCATAAAGACGCCCGGTCTTGGCTAAACTATTGGGGAATCATGGAAGAAACCATTTTACAGAATAAAGATGCTATTAAAAAAAATGTCAAATCAAAATTTAAGGAAAAAACGTGGTGTGATAAAGAGTTAGAGGAAAAAATAAAATTAAGGTATTATAAAGATGTAATCAACCATAATTTAGAAGATCAAAATTATCTATCTGTTTTGCCAAGTGTAAAGAAAAAAATAAGCATTGCTAAGATAAGAACAAATTCTCACGACCTCCATAGTGAAACTGGGCGTTGGTCAATTCCTAAAACGCCATGGGATGAAAGAGTGTGTCACCTTTGTGACACTAAGAAGGTTGAAGATGAAAAACACTTTCTCTTAGATTGTCCAACCTATACCCATATTCGATCTCATTTTCAAAATATTGATCACACTACCAACCTTCCTAACCTCTTAACTCAACAAAAGTATGGTGATCTTGGAAAGCTTCTCTTAATTCTTTTCGAGTACAGAAACAAAATTCTAAAGAATCACAAGTAATCACTTGTCGTCTTAAGTTCCAATAGACCAATTAGGTCTTAGTGGACGTTAATCATCATCATCATCATCATTAAACTGCTTAATTATAATTTGTTGAAAGTAAAACCCTACATGAACTCTGATAAAAATAATTAAATCGATACCAACAAAACCGTCATCCCAAAAGATACTCGCCTTTTTTAGTCCCTGCAAGGGAATATAGCAATGAGTTTGTTATTGATTTGACATTAATTTGCCTCGAATTTTAAATTTATGTGTGTAGTGTAATGTTTAACTTCATAAAACAAATATATATATTTTGATATAATAAAAATATTTGTTTTTCTCATTTCTGATTGGTTGATATATTCCAAGTCTTATTGTTCCCTTCACGTATTTCAATATTTGAAATTAATTACATAATCAATAAACTTGGTTATAAGTACCTAGTACCTTTTATATAAAAAAATTAAGAAAAAATGTAAAAATGCCATGTGTTCTCTCATTATTACTATCCATTTATTTCATTATTATTGCATTTCAATAAACTTGGTTATAAGTACCTAGTACCTTTTATATTAAAAATTAAGAAAAAAAATAAAAAAATGACATGTGTTCTCTTATTATTACTATCCATTTATTTCATTATTATTGCATTTATACTTTTCTCTTATCATTAATACAAAGTGCACTTCTACTAGATTAATACAAAATGATATACATATAATTATGTTTGATGACATATGTGTAATTTCTTTTTAATAGTAATTTTGAAAAAAAAATTAAATGAAAAAAATTAATAAAAATATAGTTAAAGATGAAAAACAAAATGATATAGACAACTTATATATATCTTTCTCTTTTAATAATGATTTTAATTTTTTCTTTAATAAAGACAAATAATAATTATAACAAATTGACAATGGTTTTATAGTAAATTGACAATTGTTGGGACACTCTAACTAGTTCAATGATCCCATCTAGATACATTTCCAAATTTACTTGGCAGAGACTAAGCTGCCATACAACCCTTGTTATATATAATTTTTCTTCCTACACACAATGCTCTGATAAAATACATTCTTATTTTCAGCTCTCTTTGATGTGTTGCTTTATATTAAATATCTATATTCATAAATAATTGAATTAAAATTTTGCAATAACCCATGACTTTCTTCTTTCACTAATCAATGACTTGCGTGTGCCATAGGAGACATCCACATAAAATATTAATTTTTTTATATAATCAATGCCTTTCTTCTTTTACATTTCTCCTTATATATTATTATTTTTTTATAAAAAGCTTCCAAATAAAATATCATAACATGCCAAATAATTGAGGTCCCGATGTATAGAATTTTATATTTTGGAAATAAAATATCATAACATGACAAATAATTGAGGTCCCGATGTATAGAATTTTATATTTTGGGAAGTGTTAACTTTCAATATAATATGAGAGAAGTACTTTATTGGTTTACCCTTTAGGCCAACATATCATTGTTTTTCCCTGTCTAGGTATCTCTTTTACGATGATCATTTTTATTTGAGAATATTTCATTCATTCGTTTTACAATTTTTGTTTTAAAGATGGTTTGAAGTTAAATAGTATTGTAAAGTTTGAGGAATAAAGGAAAGTTGTATATGGAGTGGGAAGTATGGGCTTCATCATCGACTTTGACTTTAAGGGAACAATTAAAATAAATAAATTTTGCATAGGGGTTTTGGTATCTCTTTTAACAAGTAAACATAAGTTTACATTTTATTGTAAGGTTTAAGGATAGTTAATGAGTTTTGAATCCAATGGTTGATTGTGGTGGGGGATTCAAAGGCTATCATAAGTTAAATGATATTAAATAACACCTCAGTTGATAACATCCTAGCATCAGTTAAGAGGTTAACAAATTCATCAAAATCACATATTATCATGTTTTGTGGGAGAACAACCATCAAGTGGATTGGTTTGCCAATGTTGCCACAACTCTAAAAGTGGGGCTCCTTAACATTAATTGCATCACTAATCATTAATCAATTCCCTAATCCTTTAATCATGAGTACAAAGACACATATCGGGTCATTAACTCATCACATGGCACATAACATCGAACTTGAAACTTATCATAGGGCCAGTTATGAGATTAGTCTTGAGTTCCTTGATTGCATGCTTAGAGCCATGGCTACACATGAATTTGAACCTACATCTGGAAATTTCCTTAGTCTAGGTGGGATTATGAATCAATTGAAAGGGAAGCGTATATGGGAAGCTTGTAATTCAGCTCTGCAATGTGGTTTGGTAAGCTTCTTTTCATGTCTATTAAGGGCAATGTTTTCCTTGTTAATTTCTGCTTTCGATAGGCCTCTAAGAGAGTCTCCCCCTTTGAGACATTCATTTGTAGGGGGACCCTTGAATTCTCTAATTTGCTTAAAGTTCGGGCTTTTGTGGATCAGTCCACACCTTTGTCTTTTCTCCTAGTAGAATTTAATTCCTTTTATTTGGTTTCATATTGAATATTGGAAGGCATCCTTTTTCAGTTTGGTGCACATGCATTATAGAATTAATCTAGGGTTTAAGTGTGTGGCAAGGAAATTGGATATTGAGTAGCAATGGAGATCTGTTATTGGTTTGGTGTATCAATTCATGTACAATTTTGATAGATTATAGAGAGATTTAGGAAATTAGACATGTTCTTAGGAACCATGAGGAGTCAATTCAATGCAATAGGACTTCCATTTTCACAGTCACTTCAAAAGTCCATGAGAATGAATACCAAGCTACTTCTGAGATAGCAACAATCATGGAGACTCTTGTTCAACAGAAGAAACAGATAAATGCTCTTGAAGTTGAATGTAATATACTCATAAACATGGTTTTAAAATTAAGGGAGATCAACCAGGGGCCTCTAACTAAAGGTTGTTAATCAATTCAACTCATGAGGAACTTAAGCAAGAAGAAATTGTGCACTAGCATGTTGAAGACATGGAAATAGTAAAGTGGGACTATGTCCCATTGAACACAAACCTAGAAGAAGCACCTATTCCTTATACTTTTTGTTAAGTATTATGTTATTTAAGGTTGTTAGAGTTCTAGGTTTATATTGAAGACTATACAACATGAAGAAATACTGGGAAATTTTGTCTAAAATTATAGATAGGCTCTATAATAACTATTTAGTTGGCACTATTTTTTTGCTCATAATTTTTTAAATAGAATTGTGATGTAAATGTGTTGTTGGCATTGTCGTAGCTTTAATTAATATAAAATTCCCTCGTTATGGTTAAAAGGAAAACAAAGAACATTTATATAGTAGTTAGTCTTTATTTTTAAGTTATATGTTTTATTTTTTATTTTTTAAACGAAATTGGAAAACTTGTATTATAAAAGCTATAGCAAAAAAGATAAATAACAGAGTACAAAATTAGTTATCCTAAGTTTTCAAACATGAATGGCAACTCTCAAAATTCACAAAACAAAACTTGCAAAAGTTTACATTTATTACATCCTAGTGGTTCATGTATAAAAACTTATAGGTATATAACTTTAAAAAAAACACCTAATATTATAATTTCTTTATTGAACATAAAAACAAATATTTAAAAAAATGGAGACTATTGGTTTCTTTCTATCGACTATGGTTGGTAGGAAGGTGTTGGGCCCCAACAACTCCCCTTATATTTTTACAAAATTTAAAGGGCCCCTATTAAAATCTTGATAATTATAATGAGCTACAGAATCAACCTTTTCAAATAGTTCCATTCCTTGGCTTGCTTTGAGACAAACTTAAGACATTCAATTTAGTATGAGTCATTTATTACAAGAGTATATGTCAAAAGTTAAAAACGAGCATAAAAATCTCAATTTAAACAAAAACGTTAATTTTTTATCAAATGTTTACTTTTGTTTAAATTATGATTATGTGTTTATTCTTTTGCTCATTAGCAAGTTTGACTATT
>JASDQU010012880.1:54179-66677 GCA_032191745.1 Picea mariana | reverse complement strand
TCCCACTGCCTCACACAAGAGAATCATCTAGAGTCTTCACGTCAACTCTGCTTCTCAGAGGAGGCTAATACATCATCTTCATTTATGTTCACGTGACGATGCACCCAGCACTTTGGGATTTCATACATTCACCTTGTGCTCAACCATAGGCACGTCTAACTCAACAGATCCCTTTTCCCATTGGATAATCATATAGATTTCTTCTCAACTCTCTGAATGGAGGAGGTCATCTCTACGTTCCTAGATCTATCTCGAGTAGGAACCATGTACCCTTCTTAGGGGCTTTCTCTTAGTTTTGTAAGCTGAGAGAAAGACTCACATAGCTGCAATGATCCACATATCACAGGTTTGTAAGCTCGAGAATGTCTCACATAGATGCATTCATCAACACTCTCAACCTTCTAATATCTTCTTGGGAAGTGAATGGGTTAAATGGAGGAAGAAGGGGCTAATGAGGGAATGTTGAGGCAATTCTCACAAAACGCAACAATATCTTGGGCAAGGAGGGGAAGTGAAATCGGGAAGAGTTTCACTGTTCTTATGCTTAGATTTGAAATGAGACCCCAACACCTCCTTTTATATGCCAAAAGGATGGTTATTCGGATGGGTGATGGGATATAGTAGGTGGATTAGTTGGGAAACCTCCAATAACCCATCAATTTCAATGAATTCCTTGCAACTTTTTATTTTTTTCAACTTTTGCAATTATACGCGGGTTGTAATGGTGCAGCATGCATACATACGCTAGTTGTAGTGGTGCAGAAAGCATATGTACACGATCAGTAATGGTGCAGGGTGCATACATATTCTAAAAATTGGTTTTTTAAGAAGAGAAACTTAGCAATGCTTTGGAAAAAAATGCAAGTAAAAAGGCCAAGGCCATGTATGCATGTGTAGATAAATTTAGGGTTGTAACAGATGGCCCCTAATGTGTGAGGTCAAAAGAACATCTCATAGCCAAAATACATTACAATATCTTCACCAATGTACGAAATCGAGTGATCCCAGGACCAGAGTTCGGGAGGTGTCATCTGCAAAACAATAATTGTCTCTCTAAGGTGGGCATACCCATGCTCAAGATGAAATAAATCATGGATGCCAATCAAATACATTGTATATACATGTCATATAACTATATAAAGTGTAGTCGTGAACAATACATAGTGGATCTACATCTAAAAATCAAAGATATACAAATATGGTATCCAGCTTCCAAAATCCAGCAATGCCCGATGGCTGGGGATGAAGTCTTCATAGCTCGAGCAACAACTTCAAGATATTCAAAACTCAGGTAGGAGTGTTGTCCCTTGACTAATTTTTGGAAAACTTGGGTCGCGTTTGACCGATTTTGGGACTTTGACAAGCTGGTCAAAGGCGGAGCACAAGGCGAAGCGGAGATCGTGGGATCTCGACCCCTTCTTAGGACATTTTTGGGTTTAGGGTTCATGTAACGGGTATGGGATGTCGACCCATGGGTTTACCCATGTCTAAGCCCATTTTGTAATGTATAAATAGATAGCTAGGTGATGTAAGAAGAGGTTTGTGTGCTAGGGACAGATCTAGTAGAATCGGCTTAGTGCAGAGTTAGAGGCTTTGTGCATACTGTGTGTTAAGAACTTGCAGAGCTAAGTGCAAGTCATTGTAAGAAGCTTGTGTATAGATTATAAGAAGGCTTTGTGCTTAAACCTAGATCAGGGAAGGAGGATCTGGCAAGGTGCATGCATATCTCTTGTCCTATGCGGAGTAGGTTCCTGTGGCTTTGTGCTTGTAGAAGATTGAAAGAACACAATAAAGAAGAGAAGAGTTGGTGGACGTAGCCCCACACTGGGGTGAACCACGTATATCTTGTGTTTTGGTTGCTTTGTGCATTATAGTTTTTATGTTATTGATGTGATGTATGCTTAGTGCAATGATATATGTTATATGCATCTGATATAATAGCTTAGTGCTTAGTAATATGAATGAGTGCTAGATCTTATCTATTTTTATGTGCTAAGTGTTGGATGTATTAGATATTGTGGAATATGGCACTGCTCTGTAATTAGGGTTTGAATCTGCGATGTGAATAAGGGTTAAATGTTGATGAATGTTAACTGCTAAGTGCTATGTTATTGTTATAATCATAGGTCTGTGTCCCAACTAGGTTGTAGACACTTGATTCCTGCAACCCCCCCGGTCTCTACCTCGGGTGAGACTTCATCTGCTTCGCAGGTGTTTCCTAAAGGGTCAGTAGTTAGGGTTTTGTTGGTGCGTTGTTGAAGCATTGAACCCTGGGTCTTCCTCTATGCCAACAAATGGTTCTATTATCGGGGACTGAAACTGTGATTGTTGGGAACTGAAGAAAAGAGAAAGATTTGTGCATAGATTTGTTGCCCTAGTGCGCAGTATTCTACTTGACTTGCGAAGCTCTGTGCTAAAAAGAGAAGTTTGATATAAAGAAAAGAGTTAATATCTTTAAGCTTTGTGCTCTAATAAAGGTAAGATAAGTGAAATTTTTTATTTCAAAAGAATGGATCTAGGTATGTTTAATAGATTTGGTCCTAGTCTGAAAACTAGGGTACAGCTAGAAGAAAGAAGATTCGATATGAATAGATTTGATAGAAATAGTGAAAGATATGTCATTCATATACATATAAAGAATGTATGGACTAACAAGTGGATGCAGGATCCTAGAAAGAATTTTTTCCAGACCCACCACTGTGATCCCAGTGTGCAGTACAGGAAAGGTTGGGGATCTTTCAAGAGAAAGAGAGGGTTAACTCTTTGTTATAGTTGCAGAAGACCGGGAAATCTTGCTAAGGAATGCCCTGGTAGAGGTCCTATTTTCCTTTATTGTAAGGCTACTGGACATGAAGTTTTGGATTGCCCTATAATGATTGCTAAAGTTGACAAGATGAATATGAGATAAGAAAACCATGAGACAGGCCAAGAAACTAAGGATATGATAAAACCCCAGAAAGAATCAGAGACGGTATTATTACAGATGAAAGAAACCCTAAATGATCACAGATATATCAACTTATCAGAGATCTTAAAAGAGGAGCGCATAGAAACAAGAATAGGAGACTTCAACATAGACTGTGTTCTAGATGAGGAAACATAAATGAATATCATGACAGAAAGAACTTGGGAAATTTTGGGAAAGCCTACTATGGTTCCTTCATTAGGAGGAATAGTATTATTTAGAGGAAAGTTGATGACCCTATGTGGAAGAATTACCCAGACATCGATGAGTGCTCATGGAACTTCGACAAAAGAAGAATTTGAGATCATTAAGTTTGTTGAGAACAACGCCCCATTTGCTATTTTGATAGGAATAACCTGGATTGAAAAAGATCATATACGAAGGAAAAAAGAAGAGGAGGATATAGAATAGAAAAAGCAAGAACTATGAGATTTCATTTCTAGGAGAATAGCGCACTTACTGAAATAAAAAGAGGACCAGTCAAAGCTACTAAGGACTAGAGATATAGACATCGAAGCTACCAAGGACCAGAGATCCAGACGTCAAAGCTGAAAGAACATGGAAGCCTTGAAACACCTGTCTGTACAAGAAAGTAGAACACCTACCCTAGAAAGAGAAGAAGTATTACCCTCGAACCCTATCAAAGAACCTCCACAGTGCGAAGTTACTATGCCAAGAGGAGATAAGAACAATAATGGAAAGAGGAAACCAGTGACTCAAATTACAGGAAAGAAAGCCAGAAAGCTTAGCAATAAAAAAGCAAAGTTAGAAAAGTTACAGGAAGTTCCAGGGAGGACTCTGCAGAAAGAAGGTTTGTAGAACTAGAACTTTGTTAGGGTATCAAAACAATGAAGATTGGCACTTTGCCATGACAAAGAAATATGACCCTTGGAGGAGTCACGTCCGTTAGAACGATGCTCTAGAACAGATAGAAACATAGTTATTGTCGGAACGTTCACCACTGGACCGTTGGGATCACGCCATAACGGATGGAATAGCATTGATTGAAGCATTCCTTCCCATTGGAAGAGTTTGTTACGACATTGTCTATTTATTCCGTCGAGCGTTGCACCAAGAACACTTTTGCCAATTGTGATTATCAGAGCCCACATAGAATTAGTTTCTTTCGTGCAGTGATTATTGAGACCTCGCCATCTGTTCCGTTGCATTGAGTGTTGTTCACCGACCTGAGATATCAAATCTTGAGTGTGCATGTCGGACAAAATTAGCATAGCAGAAAAAGGCATCGAAGAGATCCTAATAGACCTCATGGCCGAGAAGGTGATGTCTGCAGGCATCCAAGCTTCATGGACGAGAGGGAAGAATTCGAATATCATCCCCCAACCGTGGACTATGGACATCGCAAGGTCCACTATCTTGAACGTGATGAATATACCACACTACAGAAGACATCGGGAGGTTAACGCGTGCGTTAAGCTCCTGTTGTCGTTCTTTCATGGTGGTTATCTGTGGTTGGACAGACGCATCACCATCGATTCGGTGTTGATCCATCGGATCATAGAACTAAGCATGCAAGGACCAGACCCACAAGAATTGTATCCAGGGAAGGCTGTAGATCACACCCAAGCGCAGACAATCAAAGACACCTACAACGATGTGGAAAAGGGGAAGTGGGGCTACAAGGAAGCCTCCATATAGAATGGCGTAGTGTGCCTAGCCTACCAGTTGCTTGTTGGTAAGCTAGTAAGGAAGAACAGACCCACGCAGGTCACGGGTTTTGTCATCGAACTCGCAGGAAAATGCATGGAAGAGCTATAAATGAACTAAGCGAGGTTCCTCGTCAACCAATTAGATAAATACTATCACGAATCTCAGGATCAGGGCTACAAGTTCCATTTTAGTTTGTTGTTGATCCTCATCACCCTCACTACTTGGGAGATGTCGGAAGGTGCGACCTTCCCTGAGATTGAGCCATCGAAACCCTTAACCGCAAAGTTCACCACGCTCTATTATTCGAGCGACATGGCTAAACAATGGCAGTCAAACGCACACCTATTACCTGCAAATGAAGAGGGCTATTGAGTCTTCCCCTTGCATGACACTGAATACCTTGCATAGGTTCAAACCATTTGTGAAGTTTCTTGCAGATAGACATTTTATTTATATCACTATGCAAGGAGACGAACATAAAGAAGAGATCCAATTTTACTACAATCTCACTGAGGAGGACATGGAAGAAATAACTAAGGAGTGGCACATAGAGCTCCTTGTACCAGTCGACCAGGCAGAACTGTCTGACCCCGACCTAATCAGAATTCCTCTAGTCACTTGCGAAGAGTATGATGCACCCAACAGTAGCAGAAGGAATAAAAAGGAAGAGGTATAGAAGCTGAATAGCACATCAGAAGAGACTGCTTCAGACTCACCTGGAGGGGGAGGTGATGATGAAGTAGACAAAGAATAAGACGAGCATAAACAAGGCGAAGTAACACTGCCTAAGGACCCTATTGATGAAGCTGAGACCTCCAAGAAAAGAAAGGTTTCCTCCACGATACCTACATCACGAAAGAAGTCCAAAGCTACTAAACCATAGATGAAGACTATGCTCACGATGGATGACATAGATTCCATCATCGTCGTTGTCTCAGATACCTCATAAGATATCTTACAGTGCAATGAATCCAAACAAGAGACCATGTAAGAAAGAATTGAAGCAGATCTGAAAGGGGTACAACAAGCCCTCCACTCCAACCGCACAGTGTCTACTGCACCCCCATCTTCAGAAGGAATAGAGTTGGGAGACGAACATGCCCAGCTTCACCGAATAGCAGATGCGACTGAAGCTTGCCTTCATTATGTTCAGGAAGAAAAAGAGCAGGCCACAAAGGCCTTAAAGAAAGCAAAAGAGGAAGTCAGAGAACAATGTTGGGTTGTGCAACAAGAAAGAGATGACATCCAATCCAAGTTTGCAAAGGATAGAGCATAGATCCAGAAAGAGAAGGAACAACTGCTCGCAGAGCAGATTGGAGTTAAAGAAGCAGTCATTACAGCACTTCGCTCAACAGAGGATAGCCGAACTAGAGTTATAAGCAGTGCCAAGCACTTCGTATGAAGTGAGAGATCTAAGAGAAGAAACTGTGAGGAGTGGAGTTGAGAGAATCAAGGCATTAGCCTTGGAATGTAAACAGCTCAACACTCGAAGTGTGCAGACCTATGAGCGCCTTGCAAAGGACCCTGAGCTTAGGACACTGGAGTCACAGCTCTAGGATGCAAAACAACAAGTAGCAAAAGTGCAAGCGTAGTTGAAGCTACTATCACTGGTCAAGAGGATGAAAAGACCCCAGGAATAGCGCATGGTTCACCAACAGGCCCATGCCATTCAGAGCAAGGTCATGGAAGTGACCCAGCGACTCCATCCAATGCACGATGCAGCTTGCATACTTTTTTAAGAGATTGAAGGACAAGGTGCACAGCTAGAACAAGTAGTCACCTTAGTTGAATATCGATTGGAAGGACCAGTGATCGAGAAGGTCATTCAGGAGTTCATCGAGTAGGAGGCTCTGGCGAAGCAACGGGTTGAAGCAGCTCGAGCCAAGCTTGAGGCATTTGAGGCAGAGTTACCCAGATCAGAATGACTCGGGATGAATCACAAGTGAGTGTTGGGGGCATGTTTCCCTTGACCAATTTTTGGAGAACTTGGGTCATGTTTGACCGATTTTGGGACTTCGATAGGCTGGTCGAAGGCGAACCACAAGGAGAAGCAGAGATCATTGGATCTCGTCCCCTTCTTAGGGAATTTTTGGGTTTAGGGTTTATGTAATGGGTATGGGATGTCAGCTCATGGGCTTACCCATGTTTAGGCCCATTTTGTAATGTATAAATAGATACCTAGGTGATGTAAGAAGAGGTCGGTGTGCTAAGGAGAGATCTAGTAGAATCGACTCAGTGCAGAGTTAGAGGCTTTGTGCATATTGTGTGTTAAGAACTTGCAGAGCTAAGTGCAAGTGATTGTAAGATGCTTGTGTACATATTATAAGAAGGCTTTGTGCTTAAACCTAGCTTGGCGAAGGAGGATCTGGAGACGTGCGCACAGATTTCCTTTCCTATGCGGAGTAGGTTCATGTGGCTCTGCGCTTGTAGAATATTTGAAGAAGACAATAAAGATGAGAAGAGTTGGTGGACGTGGCCCCACACTGGGGTGAACCACGTATATCATGTGTTGTGGTTTCTTTGTGCATTATAGTTGTTATGATATTGATGTGATGTATGCTTAGTGCAATGTTATATGTTAGATGCATCTGATATAATATCTTAGTTCTTAGTAATATGAATGAGTGCTAGATCTGATCTATTTCTATGTGTTAAGTGTTGGATGTATTAGATCTTCTGGAATATTGTGTTGCTCTGTAATTAGGGTTTGAATCTGCAATGTGAATAAGGGTTAAATGTTGATCAATTTTAACTGCTAAGTGCTATGTTAGTGTTATTATCACGGATATGTGTCCCATCTAGGTTGCAGACACTTGATTCCTACAACCCCCCCTGCGTCTACCTCGGGTGAGACTTCATTGCTTCGCAGGTGTTGCCGAAAAGGTCAGTAGTTAGGGTTTTGTTGGTGCATTGTTGAATCATTGAACCCTGGGTCTACCCCTGTGCCAACAAAGAGTGTAATGAGAGTGCATAACTCACTACTATGAGGTCTTTAACAGCTCATCAAGAAAATACATGAGTATCTTGATGATCAGGCAGAGAACTTCGTAGATTTTGAATCAAGACTTGAATGGACTCTCGGGATGGACGATTCATGAGGTCAAGAGACAAAATGAAAAAAGGTTGACTTAGGTTGGGTTTAAATTCCCTTGAAAACAAACACAAAAGATGATCAGACTCGGGCAGCATGATATTGACGTAAGTTCACGATGCAGGAGGCAACACAAAATCTCCATGTGTTTGGAAGAGTAACCAAATGGAAGAGGACACATCTCTATGTATTGAGAACAGATTCCTAAGGTCATACTAGATCCCAATGCTTGACGAACAAATGGAAGGATGTGATTTTTCTAGGGAGACTCTTTGTGCTACCAAAAACGAATACATATTTCTCGTCCCCTCTTTTTGGGATATTTGATTTTTTTGTCTTTTTCAATTTTTAAAGAGCTTGAAAAAGAATAAAAGAATACTATGTTACAAAGGAGGAATGAGTGTCGCAAGCAAGCATACTAGTTCCAAGTGCAAGGAACATACTAATGCTCAAATCAAGGAGACATCCGTAGGAAAAGAACACTCGGAGAAAATTCCTCTATGGGTCAAGGTGTCAGGTCACAGAGGCAAAGTGCTACGAGGCTTGCATATAAGGCATGCTTCAAAGGTTCAGTTGAGAGAAACATGGATTCAGCATTAGGCCAAAGATGTATAGATGCAAATGCGATTAGAAAGACACAATGAAACCCCCTTCAATGTAATTTTAACGAGCCCAGAGAATGTAAGCTCGGTAGTTTTTTCAAGTTTAGAGAGTCTGAAAAAACGTAAAATAAGACTCTAGGGAGTACCTTTTTCGGAGATAGTCTAGTCGGTTCGAAAAAGGGTTAAACTTGCATTGAAAAGACGTCTATTCAAAACCATTTTAACGAGTGTGACAAAGATAAGATCACTCGACAATCTTTTCAATTTTAAGGAATCTGAAAAGAGATTAACTATGGACTCACAGCCTTTTTCTGAGTTTAGTCTCCTTAGCTCAAAAAAGTATAAAAGTAACTGAGGAGAACTCTCCCAGCGAGATGAATCTCCCGAGGCGTACCTTTTTCCTCTATAATCTACAAGCTAGAAAAAGGGTTAAACTCATGCTAGTAGATGTTCTTCTGGACCAATTTAACGAGTGTGAAGGAACAAGGTCACTCGGTGATCTTTTCAATTTTAGGGAGTCTGAAAACAGCTTAACTATGGACTTCGTGCAGGTTACTTTTTCATAAGTAATCTCCAAGGCCCGAAAAAGGTGATAAACCAAAACCAAGGAGAATGTTCCTTTTTCAAAAATTTAGTCCCTTGGGCCCAAAAAAGGGTTAAACTTATGCTTGAGAATACTCTTCTAGAAAACCAAAGTTCCTAAAGCATACCTTTATTCGTACAATTGACTATCCTGACTGAAAAAGTGGTAAACTATCGACGGACAGGCGTGCCTTCAAATTTGAGTTTGGCGAACGTGAAGGGAAACAAGATCGCTCGACAATATTTTCATGTTTAGAGAGTCTGAAAAGGGCTTAAAGAAGACTCTAGAGGGATACTTTTCTTAGTTAATCCAGACAATATCAAAAAGCATAAATGGAGTCTCATCGGATGTTTCTTTCGTATTTCAAAGCAAGCTTGAAAAACAACAAAGAGTGCTCATTAGGAAATCTCGCGGGGTAGAGTCTACACAAACACTAGGAACATATAAAGGGGCAACCTGAAATAACGTTAAATTAGGATGGTGATTATAAGATGTCAGCTGGTCAATAGTGACAATGCTTCCATTATGAGGGAAATGCGTCACCCGGAAGAGCGTAGACACCAAAATGTTCATAGCATATACATAATCATGCCCGAGAAGTATATTGAAATCTAACGGGCCTTGCACCACTATAACATCGACAAGGACAATCTTCCCACCTAACGAGATAGGCAACTAAGGAAGAATCCCCAAATATTCACTAGGATGTCTGTCAAAATCCAACAGCTCATGTGAAGCAGACACAAGCTCGGGAGTTCCCAAGGCTTGCCAAACAAAGGAGGATAAAATACTTGCGGACGCTCCTTCATCCACAATACATCGATAAATGTTTGTTTAATTGACTTCAACCCTTATTTGAAAAGCTGTAGAAGAAGGAAGATGAGGCTCAACAATATCATTCCAATCAAAGGAAACCATCCTAGGGCTTGGAGGGCGTGTGCTCGGAGTCAGCAGAATACCCCCTTGTTCTGAAAGTACTGAACTGGAAATGATAAAAACATAGTCGATAGACACATCACTCTCCAAGAGAAGAGTGGGATCAGCTGAAGATTGCATCAACGTGACCACTTTAGTAGACTCGACACTCTCCAAGAGAAGAGTGGGATCACTTGAAGACTGCATCGACGTGACCACTTTCTCAACCATTGGCTGAAAAGGTTGTGAGACAACATGCTCTATAGGCACATCACCCCCCAAAAGAGGAGTGGGATCAACTGAAGACTGCATCGGCACGACCACTTCATCAACCAAAGGGTGAATATATTGTGAGGAAACCTCTGAAGACTCAAAATCAGAAGAACTTGCAAACAAGGACCACAATATTTATGCATCTGGAATGTTAAGGCACAGATGAGTAAGGTGATCTCCCTTGCAAAGCTTACAAGGGAACTTAGCCTTATGTCCTATTCATATAGGTTTTTCAACAGAATCAATGCCTCCATCATGACTAGCAGTGGTTGGTTTCACATCTCCAATGTGACTTGTAGAAGTTGGTGATTGGTTGATAACATGACTCGCATTTGCTACAAACCTATTACCAGTATGACTAGCAGTGACTGAAAATGTTTCCCCAGCGTGACTTACAGAGGTTGGTTGCTTTCCCCCAACATGACTTGCAGAGTTTGGTGATTTCTTCTTCCTATTCTTCTTCTTTATATTTCATTTAGACTTTCAATTACTAGTATCTATACTTTCACCAGATAAGGTAGAAGGAGGAGAAGACTTCGTTGACGAAGGAACATCAATATGATGCCCATGACATAAGGTGCTTAAATAAGAAGCATCAAGAGTATTCGGGACATTTGGAATGGTACCCAACCAAACTGGTAATCCCACATTCAACCAAGGAATGTACAAAGTGGGTATCAAAGGTACACCAATGTTTCCGAAGAAAGGAAAAGCACAAGAATCCCCTTGCGAAGGGGTTCCTTGGTTGGTATCATCTATAACTTTAGCCATGAAGATATTATGCACAATTTCTCCCCTTGAGGGATCGTTCAAGTCTGTAAAAGTTTCACACACTGACTCTGGTGAATCAGTGGTATAAAAACAACGCCTATAAAAGGCAGCTCCACGTTTCTAAGCGGAAGACTGAAAAGTCCTCATGACCGGCAGAGTGGGCATTCTACCACCTTAGGTCAGAGACCCAAACCAATGACTGAATAACTCACTATGGAAAACTAGGGAGCACAGAGCACACACTAAAATTTTCTATAGGTAAATCAAGCAGTTGATTATCCAGTAGGAAGGACAGTTACCCCAATCAACACTAGAGCAACTAACCAACGCAAGTGCAACTCGAACACGGAAGCACCCTCCGGGTATACTCTGCAAAGCGTGATCCAACGTCTGCCCTAGGTACCACGGTATACCCCCGCAATAACCCATGTAAGTCCCTATAATATGGGCAACTAAGTTTCCAACTCACAGTCCATAACCAGGTAGGTACAATCAACATTTGGGCGGATCGCAATGAGCAGGATAACAAGTCCGAAACCTATCGAGGGTATCGAGAGAAACTGGTCTGGAAAACAACAGAGGATATCAAATGGATTCGAGGTCCATGAAGCTCCATAGGCAAATGCAGTCGGTATTACTCCCAAGACAGATCCTCAGTATGTGTTCCCCACTCTGTTTAGTCCATCTTTGGAGGGGTTATCTCTGCTGCCTTTCCTCACGCGACCTCATCTTTAGCCCCTGTGTTAGAGGGGGGTCCCGAATAAATTTTACGACACTGGACTTTAACACTCCCTAATGTTGACTCCAATGTTTGTTTAACGTCCTTGAATATTTTCCTCTCCAACCTAATTCAAGGCCCTAACCCTAAACTAGTTGGTTGACCCTATAAACATAACAAGTCTAGTTTATTTTAGATTAAGAGTTMTTTTTAATGGCTTGATTTAMTCACAAGGTACGGTAGTGAAAYTRATGTTGTTTCAGTCTCTTGCAAAAAATGAAACTTATAATAACACTAGCAAAGAAGGATTATCTTTCTTATTGTTCTTTTGAAATGCTTTCAAGATGARAAGAAAACACAACACTACGCTAATTTCTTTTTCTTTTTCAAATAACAATGAAAAGAAAATGTAAAGAAAGAAAGAGACCTAAAAAACTAAGTTCTTTTTATATTTTCTTGCAATCAAAGAAGGACTAACAAAAGATTCTAAAAGAAACTGATGAATACACAAGAAGACCAAGAAGACAAGTAAATTGAACTCTAAACCGAGGCTATGGCTATAAACAGAGACTCTGAACTAATCTAAGAAACCATGAGAAGTGTGAAACTTGAATCAGGAAAGAGGCCAACTCCCTCTTTTTCAAAAAACATTCTTAAAACAAAGACGAGGGTTGTTGCATCATCAGCCTACGTATGTACGTAGGTTGTTTACTGATTAGAGTGCATATGTACATGGGATGAATCAATACAGGGTGTGTACACCTCTGTATCTTTCCAAAAAAGAAAAGATCAGACAGAATTACAGGGCAAGGAAAACTGGTATAGCACCTGAAGGTGACCAAAATCCCTTGACATACTCAAAAAACTCGACAAAAACTAGAAAGGCAAACAAATTGATCAAACAACCCA
>JASDQU010012879.1:125852-137368 GCA_032191745.1 Picea mariana | reverse complement strand
AAATGACCATATACATCCATGTACCAAAGAATATGAAGAAGAAGATACTTTTGATATACATAGTATCTCATATGGAGATTGATTGTAAGGAGAATAAGGCTCCAAAGATGACTGGACATTAGAATAAAAGTCATGGTAGATTTGGTCAATGGATAATGAAGCCACCTTCACAGGAAGAAGAATTTTGTTGAAGTCTGACTCATATTTTCATATGAAGACTTGGTATTCAACACCAAGTATATCCTGCAAAGACTGTGAAGTATTTGTAGACTCACAAGAAATCAAGACTCGGAGTAAGCATGATCTCAGAAAGGATCAAATGGGAAAAATAAACATCTTCCACGACTAGAAGATAGATTCCATGAGTTGCAAATACTAGATCATAGCTTCAAAGTCCTCTAGGGTACATGAAATACCCTAAGAATATTCCTGTGTTTCAATGATAGAGGAGGAAGCCAGTCAGAAGGACTGGGATATGGATTTTTCCTTTAGACTAGAAGGGAAATCAAGGGTGACTTCCAAGATTGATATAAAAAATAAAGCATGTTGCAGATAACAATATAAATATGTACAAATCCTAATTTGTGTCCAAAGTATTCTCCTAGCAAGAGGGAGATGACTATGATGAGACAATTGCTCCAGTAATAAAAAAAAGTATATATAGAAGAACCATGATCCATTAAAAGAAGTCAATGTAGTATGATATTCAGATGGATAAAATGAATCTGACATTGTGATAGATTAGAGGAGCTACTCTCAGAGTTCAGTAGCTACATTGAGAATAGAGAAGTTATTATCAGCTTCAAAAATAGCAGTGGCAGGTGCAAAGTCTTGGTTCCAGAAGGAACAGTTGTAGAAAAAGTAAAGGAAATACTCTCAAGAACTGAGACAGATAATGATTTACAAAAAAAACATAGAACCAACACATGATTATGCATATTGAATTGTACCTCAGCAAGTGCACCAGGTTGGTAAATGTACCAATGTGAATTTTTTTTTTCGAAGTACATGAAAGGAAGACTCATGTCTGAAAGTTGAAGCAAGATACAAGAGCTTGGTATGGTCATATTGATAGTTTTCTGATGATTTGGGGTTTTACCAAGAGTAAATTTGATCCCAACCTTTACTTCAGGATTGAGAATGATGGACCAATTATATTGTTGCTATATGTGCATGAATTGTTCTTGACAGATGAAGAAAACATCATCACATATTGTAAGAAGAATATTTTTGTTGAATTTGAAATGAGGACCTAGGCCCAATGCACTATTTCTTAGGTCTTGAAGTATGACAGAGCCCAGAAGATATTTTCCTTAGTCAAGGAAAGTATGTTGTGGAAATTCTGAAGAGATTTGACATGATGGACTGATCCGGATTATTTTCAGCATGAAATGAAATCAGAGATATAATAAAGAAATGCACAGTGATATCGTAGATATTCAATAATATAAAAGAGATGTATCAGAGATGAAACCATAACACAGATATCCAGTAATACACAATTTCTATTAATGAAAGAAATGTACAGAGACTATAAAAATACAGAGTGAAAGACTCGCTAGAATGGTGGCATCTTATCTCTGAGAAGAGATGTGACCGCTACTCGCATTCGCAAGAAGATGATTACAATGAGGTTCGGAAGGCCTTTTACAATAGACGAGAATGCCAAAAGTCCTAGACATCCAAAAACCTAACCCTAGGAGATGAAGCGCCAAAAGTCATGTGGGCCCCGTTTGGGTAAGTTAGTACATCAACTTCCCGAGGTCGTAACTTTTGCATACGATCTTCGTTTTAGGCATGTGATAGCTCCTTGGAAAGGTATCTTCGAGGAGATTCATTTTGGGGCCTCAATTATTACTTCGGATATCATTGAGAACCTCGATCTCGAAAAACCTTCATTTAGGCCCTCAAAATGGCCCCAGAAGTTAAAACCTGCTAAAAATAGTAAATTGCCAAAATTTCCAGAAAGTCGTTTTGAGCCATTTGGAAAAGGTGAGTGGCCACCGATATCCACCTAGATCATGGACTGTAGAACTATGTCTACTCCTATGGATACAAATTTTAATTTGTTAGATGATACTTTGTTAGAAATAACTGATGTTACTCTATACAAACATATGATTGGTTTGTTGATGTATATGATGAATACTAGACCAAATGTATGCTTTGATGTGAACACCTTGAGTTAGTATCTGGTGGAGACCAAACATGTTCACCTTGTAGTTGCAAAGTATGTGATGAGATACCTTAAGGGTACGTTGGACTATGGCTTCCATTATACTGGAGATTGTGACTTCAGTTTGTATATCTATATTGATTCAGATTGGGATGGAAGTGCTTCAGATAGAAAAAACACTTCAATATGTTGTTTCAGTTTGGGGTCATCCACGACTTCATGGAAAATTAGGAAGCAATCAGTATTTATCTCAGTATGATAGAAGTGGAGTACATTGTACCATGCTCCGCCAGTTGTGAATCAATACGACTTCGAAATTTGTTGACATATCTATTTGACCTCGAGATGGATGCTACCATGATCTTTTGCGATAACCAAAGTTGCATACATATGAGAGAGAACCCAATTTTACATGATAAGAAGGATCACATTGAGATCTCGGACCACCACATTCATATAGAAGGGAGTTGTGAAGCTCCAGTATGTTGGAATATATGAGCAGGTAACAGATGTGTTGACTAAGCCTATGTATCATGTGAAGTTTGAGTACTTCCATGAAAAGATTGATGTTGTCTGAAAGGACCTCCCTTGAAAGGGGGAGTGATGTTGATGATACTATGGTATCCTGACCAACAACGGGTAGCTCAGTTAGAATTTTATATACTAGGGGACTGTTCATCCTTGGGGAGATCCTGGAGGTTTGGTAAGGATGGTCTATCAGAGTACATGTGCATGTATATGCCATATGTGGTTAGTAGTGGTAGTTCAATTAGGATTTTATATCCTACGTAATTTTATGATTCTTGGGCAGATCCTAAAGTTCCAGTAAGGATGGTCTGTTAGAGTACCACATAGTAGCTTGTTAGGATTTCATATCTTAGGGAATATTATGATTCCTGGGAAGATCCTGAAGGTCCAGTAAGGATGGTCTGTCAGAGTACCACAAATGTTTCTTTTGATGGACCTACCCCATTATGTTGCCATTGATGTTGTTATTCTAGCTTCGTGCTATACATGTTGTTGTTCCAGTTTTTTGTTGTTGATGTTGATGTTCCAGATTCATGTTGTTGCTGATGTTGATAATCCAACTTCGTGTTGATGATGATGTTGATGTTTCAGGTTCATGTTATTGATGAAGATGATATTACTCTAGCTCTCTGCTACAGATAATGATGATGTTTAGTTTCTAATGATTTTGATGATGAGAAAATATTTTGATGACCTATAGAAATGACTAAAAGTGTTCCCGATGCTGATGACGATGTCCCCTCCTCTTGATGATGTATTGATTCCAATAATATTCTATTAATGTTGTCAGTAGAATACCCTTCTTTTTAAGGGGGAGTTTTGAGTTATTGTAACTTCAAAGAATATTCTACTTATACTTGAGTCATTATTGTATAGATCAAATCCCCTTTTGTGGATTGATCAAGTAGGGTCTTGTATAATATCCAATCCCCTTTTATGGATTGGTCAACATGTAGTTTTATGGTGGTATTTTTAAATTCGAATCCTCGTAATTGTAAACTGGTTTTAACCACTTTTAGGAGAAGTTGGCTCCACCAAGTCAGAACCCTAGCACCACCTCAAAACTTGTATTTATATGTGAGGATGGTGTCTCATTTGAACACACTCATCACACTAGATTTGCAGCTATGAATAAGTGCGCAAGTCTTGGAGGAGTAACGCTTGCAAATGGGGGTGACTTCAAGGAGGGATTTTGTTCTATCTCTTGGTATTTCTTGGTTAAGTGGTTCGATACTCTTTCTATTGAAGGATTAGAGGAGGATCTTTTGTTCAGTATTTGGTCTATATATATTGAGTAATTTTTCACTGGGTTTTCTCCCCCATGAGGGTTTCAAGTTTTAACCACTTCTAGGAGAAGTCGGACCACCAAGTCACAACCCTAGCACCACCTCACAACTTGTATTTATATGTGAGGATGGTGTCTCATTTGAACAAACTCATCACACTAGCTCCGCAACTATGAAGAATTGCGCAAATCTTCGAGAAGTAACTGTTGCAACTGGGAGTGATGTCAAGGAGGGATTTTGATCTATCTCTTGGTATTTCTTGGTTAATTGGTTCGATACTCTTTCTATTGAAGGAGTAGAGGAGGATCTTTTGTTCGGTCTTTGGTCTATCTATATTGAGGAATTTTTCGTTGGGTTTTCTCCCCCACTGGTTTTAACCACTTCTAGGAGAAGTCAGCTTCACCAAGTCACAACCCTAGCGCCACCTCACAAATTGTATTTATATGTGAGGATGGTGTCTCATTTTAACACACTCATCACACTAGCTCTGCAACTATGAAGAAGTGCACAAGTCTTGGAGGAGTAACTGTTGCAACTGGGTGTGACATCAAGGAGGTATTTTGGTATATCTCTTGGTATTTCTTGGTTAAGTGGTTCAATACTCTTTCTATTGAAGGAGTAGAGGAGGATATTATGTTCGGTCTTTGGTCTATATATATTGAAGAATTTTTCATTGGGTTTTCTCCCCCATGAGGTTTTCCTTTGGTTCTTTTCTTTGGACATGGTACTGTAGAGCTTGACACACTGGATCCACCAGACGATTGTTTTCACATTTCATATGGTGATAACTTGTATTTATACGTGTGTCCACTTCCTTGATAGAGGTTCTTCTAAACAGAGGCTTGATAAGTTTCTATGGACATATTCTTAGCAAAGTGGTCATGGCCCTGGATATTGAGTTTGATCTCCAAGATATTTTCCTGATTTGCGACCAAAAATGACTCGATATTCATCCATTGAGGAAGAAGATGTTGCTATAAATGAGTTAGAAGAGAAGGAGCATAATGTATTTTCTAAAAACATGGGTAGTGAAAAAAATTCTAACACAGAAGGAGGCAAGGTTGGTTCACATTATGTTGGTTCCGTTGTAGGCAATGGACAAAAAACAATGAACAGAACGAAGAAAAATGGTATGGGGATCGATGATGAAAACAAATATGAAGATGGTGGAAAAATGAAAGGTAATTCTTCTTCCTGTGGAAAATTAACTATATCCACATGGAAAATAACTATAACACTATTGAGGAAAACACAACAAATGTCCCGGGACTAATAAAAAACAAATTACTTTGTTAAGTAATGTGTTATTAAAAGTTTAAAGTTCAGTTATAAAACTACCAACTGAAGGAACAATTTACTCAGTGGTATAAAATAAAGAAGCACACAGCCTTTCAAGATTTTTTTTGATGAAGACAAAACTTTCTGGATGAGAAAAGTTAGAAAAATTCAAAGAGAGAACTTAGGTAGAATTTTCAGAGAATAGTATGTTGAGAGTGTTGGGAAGACTTTTTCATTTCATTATTTTCTTACATCTTCAGAAGAGATTGACGGAATCGTCGGCAATAGGGTTTTTTGCAAAGCAGCGAAAGGGATAAGTAAGGATGAGCTTGTTGGCCTTCACAAGGTAAAGGTGTTGAGGAAAAGATAAGGAATTGATCTTACTCAATAATTTTTGAATCTTTCTTGGCTAAGGAAAGATAGCCATGAATATCACCCTATGTTTATAGCCGGAAAAATTGTTTCCCAACCCACAAGTATTAGTTACAAGGACTTTGGATGATTTTTTTAAAATAAAAGGTTGCTACAAAATTCACCATTTTTATATAATTTTCTGAATCTAACAGATGCAAAAGTAAATGTGGAGACAAAAGAAAACATACCAAGTCACATATTAACACAGATGACATAGAATAGAAATCGCTTATTTCATTCCAAGAAATCAAAAGAAATGTTCTCTTTACAAAATTACATGAGGGAGTTTGGACCAAAGTCAAACTTTGATGTCCCCGATGAAAACCATACAAAAGGACTTCTAACAGAAAGTAAAAAACTGAACTTTAAAAGATGGATAAACTTGCCACAGATGGCTTCCCATTCAACTCCACACAATATCCTTTATCAGTCATGAAATTTAATTCATAGACAAACAAGTCTACACAAGCTATCAAAGATAAATCAACACCTTTGAAAACAAGTGTCTGAATGATGTAATTTAGCTTTGAATCTTGTTGTCTACAATAGGACCCTGCTGTCATAAAAGAGAATTAGGTTTTTAATGAATTTAAGAATGAATGAAAACTGAACTATCTCAATAAAACTCAAGAGAAAACCTTAGTATGCTTTCTCCTTCTATTCTCCATTTGTTCTCCCTTCTCATTTTGTTTGTATGCATTCCAAATTAGTTGAAGTAGTTCAACCACTTAATTTAGTTAAGTGAACTAAAACTCAACTAACTTTTAGTTTATGGGAAGAATGAATAATATAATAATAATAAGCGTCTTCCAATAACTAATAACTAGTAGTTGAGACCCATTGTGACTCCCTTTAGTTCTTTAAAAAATTAAACATAACTAGTCAATTATTCAAACACATCCCTCCTTGTGACTCCCATAATCATTCTCATAATTTTGAAAATTAGATATCAATGATATTTTAAATCATATCCAAACATATAATTTCCAAAATATCCGAAAATAGTATGTTGTCCAAAAACTTCAGCAATCCATTGTTCTCAACAAAACAATAATAAAATATACTCAAAAACCATATTTGCCTCTTTGGGAGACAATTTTCCCTTTGTTGCTGCTATCTCCTTTTGAATTTCCTAAATTACCCTTAGGTTGTGTGGAGCCTTGAGGCTTGATCTCACTGATGACATGATAAAAATCATCTCTCAAGTACATGCGGGATGAAATATATTTGGTTGAATCACTTGAGGGAGAGTAGGGGGCAACAACAGCTTTTCCTTTGTCATGCATGTGGTGGGATTCAATTTTGAGTCTTTTGCTTGCATGGTAAGACTGTACAGGTGAGTGTGTAGGGGAAATATGGACATTTGGGTTAATAGGTGGAGGAGGAGCAGGTAGAGACAAATCTGGCCAGCCACAATGTTGGGAGATTGTTGGGTGAACAATCTCCTGCCACCTGTCATTCTCGAGAACTTCAGATTGCAATGAAACATGACGGGGAATAGGGATACCATGGACATGCTAGGGTTGGAAGGGAGGCATCTTTGGTCTAGGTTGAACTACTCCTTGTCCAATCCAATTGAAAAATCCATCTTGGAAAAGATGGTTAACTCTTGAGGATTTGCATCAAAATGTATTGAGAATCTTGTCCTTTTAGGCCCTCTATTCCAATTCCCTCTAGCCATGTTATTTCGTCCATGGCTTCCTCTACTGAAAAATCTCATCCTGTATGCAGTGTTTATTAGCAACTATATTCTTAAACAAACTATACATGACATCTCTCTAATATGAAACAAAGTTTGGCTAAACAATCACATCAGACCCATGCAATCCAATCCATAAAATTCATTTAATAATTGTCAATGAGAAGGGGTTGAATAAGGGTTATGGGATATATGAGGGGGTTATATTGAGCGAAAAAGTGATAAAATGAAAGAGATTAAGGACATAATTACTGCTCAATAATTCATTAAACAATCAACTACGTTACAATAACAAAATCATACCAATTGTGATCCATCTCTATCTTATTTTTTAATTGTTGTAATATAGAGTTTGCATTTAATTTTAATTTAATTTTAACAAATGGGTGTGCAAAGTGAATCTGGGATTGTGAGGGGATTCGTAATGAGCAAAAAAGTGAGAAAATGGCAGGGGATTTAATGGATACTATTCATAAAAAAAAAAAATAATCATAATTCTGTATTAAAATCAATCCAAAAAGCACCAACATTCATTGTTTCTAAATTGTATACCAAACTACTCGTTGTTCCAATTATTAAATTTCCCATAATTCCTTAATTCATAACAGTATGTGAAATCATAACTTATAAAAAGAACCTTTCCATTCAATAGTCTTATTTAACAAAACATTGATATTCTTTTCTTTTTTTCTTTTAAAAATAATGAAAAAAATTGCACAACAATATGCTTGACATCTATCCCTAATAATCCATAATGCACCATGATAACAATCAACATCGACTGTTTACCAATCAACAATATGGCCCAATTAAAATGTCCACGGGTCTCTTTTCAAAATGCGAACAACCTTCAAAGCATGCCTGATTATACACAGTCTTCATCATATCAATCACAAAATCTTGAAATGAAACAACACTCAACCAAAACATAAACCCTGAGCCTTATCTTTGTGGGTATAACTTTCTTTTAAATCCATTGGTAATATGTATGATGATTCCAATATAATATATGAAGCAAGCAAAACCAAACTACACACATGCATCATTTTTAACTTTCCAGAGCCTTGATCGAGCTTTAGCAAAGAACATAGAAGTGTTTTCACTTGCAATGAAGACCACACTGGATAAAACACAATGACATAAACCATAAAAAATAGGAAGACAGTCATCAACTATCTACAACCATTTTTTTTTTCATTTTTGCTTGTTCAAACAATTTTATCATAAAAGGATCAGATAGAGACTTGGCAAGAGAGAAAGTGTATTTACAATACTTCCATAACTATTTAAGTAATAACCAATACTCGACAACCCCATAAATTGCCCGAGGAGATCAAATATAGTTAAATTCCAAATCGAGCTTTGTCAAAATCAAATGCAGGGAGGCAACAAGAGCTTGTTCATCTTTTAAACAAAAAAACTGAGATTTGTGGGTCTTCTGAGACTTATGTCAACCACATGAAAAAATACATTTCGAGCAAGACATAGTAGTGAGCCATACAATATTTACTTATCAATCCAATTCTAGGCAAAGGAACAAATAGTTAACCACCGAGGAGAGAAAAGACAGGTAGGGAAAAATAACCCAGTGCACACAGGGCATCTAACACTTGCAGAGAAGAGGCGAGGGTTGACTTAATAGAGGTGGGTGTTTGAACATAGCGATGATGTCTCTTCCCAATAACCCAAGAGATTAATAACTTTTGACAGCAACAATAGTGAAAATGCATACATCCCCAAGATAAAAATTGTATCAATCAAAAACCCACACATGCATGTGTTAATATTTGGGTGACCAAGAAAGACTAGACTTTGGGATGCTTCTAGTGAAAAAATAGTAAGAGCGTCCATCGACACCACTCAGGGTTTGAATAAAAGAACACAATGATTGTTGTCAACTTATCTACAACTAGGTGAAGGTTACCACAACGACTAAGAGGAACGAGTTAACGAAAAATGTTAAACAGAACAAAAACCCTCAATCATCAATGCAGAGCCATATTGCACCATTGTTCACTTATTATTCCATAGAGACCCATCACGATAATAAACTGACCGAGCAACCAGTCAATGCACAACTTAAAAAAATTTCATTCCTTTTCTTGCAATCCCAAACATTTTACAGTCATCAAAGAGAGCCATAACACACATCTACATAGCCGAAATTCTCAAGAACACATAGAATACAAGCATTATTGAGCCAACATTTGGTTCATACAATAGAGAATACATCATGGATGGAGAGAAAAAGAATCATAGTTGTGATAAAATGCTTAAATCTCGAGTTGGTCAAGCCTTTCCTCCAAAAACCTGAAAACACGGAGCTTCACAACCAACAGAGAGAAAAATGCAACAATGTAACAATGCTAGATAGATGGGCAATACAGAAAGTATGGAGTGATGTGCAGTAAATGCATGTCACTTCCATCACCTACCCCATTAAATTTGATGTACGAGACAACCCAATAAGCATCACATTCACCAACAATTAAACCATATAACCAATGCATATTCAATGCCAAACCATCGTGAGATTTGAGACAATATCCATTGCATAGTGCGTCACCCAATATAGTTTACACGTTAACCCTTGACATAACTCGATGCCATAATACATATTTACAATGCTATAAGCACCTCCATTTAAATCTAATTCACATATTCCATTAACCAAACAAATAGCATAATCGTTAGGACTAAAACTAATATCCCTTAACCTTTCCATTCGAACTTGCATTATAGCTCAAATATATAACTTCTTTCCTTTTGTTACACTTTAGGATATTTTCATAGGTTTTTTTATTTATTTTTATCATGCTACCATTAAAATATCCTTTGCATATATGTGGTTAGGTAATCAATCATAAGAATTAGTAACAAATTTATAACATAGAAGCTGTAACAAAATCATCCTCATATCCATAGAACCTGTTCAATGTAGCAGGTGATTACTAAAAGTGTTCCACAATAATGCATTATCCACTTATTAACCTGCCAATATGAAATTAAGACTCCATCATAAAAAATGTAGGACTGTGTAGGTAACATCACAACAACAACAAAGCATGTGTAATATTTCTATCCTTACGCCTCTAGTCTGCAAGGGGGTCCCACCTACTAGTATTATATTATTATAATAGTTAAATTATAGCACTTTAGCAATAATTTACGGGCGGAATTCATCGTTACGATTTTAATCGTCAACAAACTGGCGACTCCAGGGGAAAATATGTTTCCAACATATTAATAACTCACAATGTCTAATTTCGCAGACCAGGTAACATTTGATCAAGAAGATATAAATCAGAATGACTATGCAACAGGGGGAAGTGAGTGGATTTAATGAAAAAATGACCGGGAATTTGGGAATAACTCATGGAAAGTGTTGAGTATGAGGGGTTTTATCCCTTTAAGCATAATCAATCAACTAAAAATATTTCTGGACTTCAAGGAGAAAATTTTGTTGAACTTGCTCTTTTGAATCTCGAAATGGATGAAGAAAAGGCAAGCATAAGAGGGATAAAACCAACTATCTCATAAAACAATAGTGAAAGAAGATAACAATTTCAATAATGCTTTCAAGTGGAACATCATGAAAATTGTGTAACTTGATTGTTATTGATTAATAATACTTTGTAGAAGCGTCGTTGTGGCAAAATTGATCCAACATTTTATTTTGACAAAAAAAATGAAGTCAAAAAGAACAAAAAGAAAGAAGTGTCATAGCATAAATGCAAAACAAAATTGAAATAAGAAGAAACGAAATGACAGAAAATGAAATAGCAGAAATGAAAAACTAGAAATGTAAAAGAAGAAATGAAAAACTACTAATGTAAAAGCAGAATTGAAAAACTACTATAATACATAAAACATTCCATACAACATTAAACCTCCCAAGTTGGTTCCACATAATGTTTTAAGTGGGAACCGTTAGTGTTGTAGGAAAATAATCACTCTTGTAATTTCTTTAGAATGGAAGAATTTGCATCTAGGATAAAATAAATCTTAAATGGACCCATCAATAATTTTTGAAACTTTGAATTCCTTCCCCTATCAGCATGATTTGAATCCCACAATAGTACCTTCTCATTGACTTTAAATTTGACATCTTTGACACTCTTGTTGAAATATTTTT
>JASDQU010012879.1:80901-91878 GCA_032191745.1 Picea mariana | reverse complement strand
AAAAAAAAGAATCAGACAAGAAATATCTAATCACAAGAAACGTTTTAGATGATCCAAGGAAAGACTAGTCAAAGTTGATCCCTAGTGGATTCACCATTTTATGTTATAGAATGTTTCACCTGTAGAAAAATGAAACTTCCCTTGGATTACTATACCCCTATACTAAGACATAAACAATACAAGTGGAAACTAACATCCCTTTAAACTTATATTAACCAATCAGAATGAGAAATAGAGAAAGGATATGATGAATTTATTTTGACATTTGTCCTCATTGTTTCCAATCCACTGGATTGATCTCAAATCTCCCTAGCGTAAATTGTGATCTGGAATGAACAAAAAATAAAAAAAACTATCTTCTACTCTAAAATATTATATAAGACAAGTCTATCTACGAAGATTATAGGAGAAATAGACAAGAAAATGTATCAAGACATAAACTTGAAGGAAATAATCCAAGTATATATTAATTGGAAAGTCAAAAATAGATAGTTACAGACCATGATTGATGCAGCAACAAGTTCTCCAATCTCTCCTCATACATCCCCGTGCACGAATATTGAAATCAAAATGTTGAATTATTTCCTCAAGGTCTAATGTTTGATGCCTAATATATTCCTCCCCTTGACAATGGAAATCCCACATTATATAGAATTTGGAGGCTTAACCACCATTTATAAGATCACTCACTAGATCCACTAAATTGGGATCTCCAATATTTTTAGGGAGAAAATATCTCTCAATTATTTTAAGGAGGAAATATCTCTCAATATCCACCAAATTAGGATTTTGGTTTGAGAAAATATCTCAACCATCCATGAGATTCTCAACTTCTCCATGATATTACGAAACTAAATGTGAGGTGGATTTTCACACTAAATTAATTTCCTTTTTTATGAATAATAATGAATAATTCATGTGCACATAGTATTTTAACCTTCATATGATATATTTCTCCACCACATTGATCAGGGATTGTGAAAAATGTTCTTTCATGGTGTCAAGGTGTTGTGACACTTAGTAAAGTGCATGTGACACTTAGTAAGGTGCATACGACACTTTGAGAAAGTGCATGCGACACTTAGTAAGGTGCATATGACACTTTACGACACTTGTAATGCTTAGGCGTAAATAGGTGTGACACTTGAGTGTGAAATTTTGGTGTGTAACAACCTCAAGATGACTCATCCCATGAAATGTCTCTACCATGCTAGGTCCATGTCCAAGATTTCTCAAGCCGATAGGTCATTTGTCCTCCCAGTTTGTCCATGCCTAGGTCACCCCATCCACCAAATCATCTTGAGCATGTCAAGGTCATCCATTCATCCAAAACTCATGTCCATGTCCAAGTGCACTAAATGCACCTAATGAATGCATGCCAAAGGAATGTGTTCCCAAGGAAGTACACACAACAAGTTCATCCATGATTTCAATCCATGAAATTTTTTTCCCAAAGACACCTCGACTTCCTATATAAATACCCAAGAGTAGAGATCCCATTCAACTGATCCATATATGTCTCAACACTCCAACTCCTCTAGTATCTATCCAATTTCAACCCACTCCTTGGTGCATCCAACCGCTCATCCCCAACATGCCCTCTCTTTTCAGCAAAGCGTTGAAATAGAGTGCATTGTCTATCTGTAGGGGCATACAAGTATCTACATAATTTCCTTATTGTATTTTAAATCGGCCAATATTTCCATCCAATGCCTTCCTTTCCAAGGAAACCACAAATATGTGCCCTTCCTTTGTCCCAAGGCATCTTGTCTGACTTATCTAACCATCCTCATCGATGTGGTTGATGTTTTGGAAACCACTCTAGGGGAGGGTATTACATCCTACCACAATAAAAAAAAGTTATATCCTTGACCACATCATAAAAAACTACTTTCCTCAAGTCACTACCCAAAATCATGCATTTTTCCACAACCAAAGGATATTTGAAAACCCAACTTCTCTTCCAATGACTATTATGGAAACCCAAAATTTCCAAAAGTCAAAATGTATACAATCATCCTCAATAAGCGTCCAACTCTCCACATTGTTTTTTATCCCTATCGTGTGACCTCCTCATCAACTCCATTAAAACATTCCACATTTCCAACTCTATTGCCAATGCTTCAAGTTGTTATTGCGTCACTGTAGTGGTTTCACATTGATATTCCATTTCTTAGATTGTCTCCTACAATTGTTGGCATATATCTTTCCTTAAGAATATTTCCAAAATTTCCATGTGTTGCACCCATTGGAACTACTCATGCATCTATACATTAACCCGTTCATCTAGATACCTCAACTCTCAAGTTGGTTAGATGGACAATCCAACCATCACATCCAGTCCATGAGAATGTGGATCCCCATGTCCAAAACTGGTCTTTTCCATCTACAGTTTGGTTACTCTACCCAACTCTTCATGGACCAAGGAAAGGTCATCACTCTTGCTTCACTTGTTAATTTTCCTTCCACAACCAAACATTCTACTATCTTCATTAGACCAAGAAAAAGTCTCCACTTTTCCCGATCATTATATCAAGTTTCTCAATGATATAATTTCTCCAAGGAAGCCTCTCAAACACACACTAGACTCCACTATCGAATCCTTGGAAGCAATTCAAGTTGCTATATCTCAATGAGAGTGCATGGAAAATGGCTTCCAAACCCACTTCCAACATCCCTAGTTCACCCCATGCCTAACTCATTTGAATATTTTGAAACATCCCCATACTTTTGCATTAAACATAGATAGAGGTACATCAAATCCAAATTATTTCCTCACATTCTTTGAAAAATATTCTAATTTCTAGGTCGTCAAGCCAATGTGTCCTCCAAGTGCACCTAAAAATATTTTAGTCTCCTCCTTAGTTTTCAAGCACCAAGGTGTTGTACCTCTAACGTATCATCCTAGTCTACTTCCAAACCTACCCATACAACTTAAATTATTTCTATCTTCCTCGATTGAATGCTCCATCTTCTTCATCTTAATTACTCATATTTGGGTAATCTTGGTTGGAAAAAAAATATATTCATCATGTAATCCACATGGTGCCCATTATGGAAGGCCTCCATGCTCCAACTATCCAAGTATTTTCATCTTTGGACATGCTCCTACCCCACTAATCCAATCAATCTACCATCCTCTTGTGCATAACTTCTGCATTTCATGAGGTATTAAAGTGCCCCACCCAACCATCATGTCCAAGTTTTGAGAAATGCACATAACGCCTGGAATGATCTTTTCAGATTACAATGAACTATATCCATGAAATTCCTTTGAATTGATACAAAGTCCTCTATCTTTGCCTCCAAACAACAAGTCACATGTTGCAACTCAACATCCAAAATGAGGGTGGCCAAAACATACATGCCCCTCAAGTTMCTCAAAAATATTTCCAAARCATCCTAAKTCAAATGTTCCAATCTAATAATTTCTATACCTCTTCCCAAAGGGAGGAATGYGTGCACCAATACTTTATTCACACCTCCAAAAAATAATCCTCCTGATCTGGGGGTCATCCGAGAATAAACCACAACCTCAGAAGGAGAACTCTACCTCAACCTAAGTCCCATACCAAAGGTGGGAGATAAACTTCCAAGTCTCTTGGTGTCTATTCCTATCTAATCCATACAGCTCAAATGTCTCAATATATCACCCCCCAAAAAAAATACCTTGGTTCACTAACAAAGCGTTCAATACTTTGTCTCTATCATCATGACTGCCTAAGGAAAAACTTCAATTCTTATGCAAGGATTTCAATTTGTCTCCACATGTTTAAAAATACTCTATGGAACCCATGCAGTAATGCCCTAACTCAGACATCAAATTGTCCAGCTCATTGTCATTGTGGAGGAGAGGATGGCCCGCATGCATAGCATGTTCTTCATGAAAAAATCCTCATGGTCATCCTCCCCATTTACTAAACTCGACACCTCCAAGTGACCCTTAATATCTCGTACTTTCTTGATGGAAATGGGTTGACCAAATATTTGATCAATGAAAAGAGATATGTTGGAGGATATCAAGGCCACCTGATCCAGGTGGATATTGGTGGCCACCCACCTTTTCCAACTAGCTCCTCTTAACATTTTTTAGTTCAATATGTTCTTCTATAATTCTTTGTAATTTTGGGTTCTAACTTTTGGGGCTATCTAAAGCCCTACCTAGCTTTTAGGTGCATATTGGTGGCCTCCCACCTAATCCAACTGGCCTATTTTGGAAGTTTTCATGTCAGTACATCTTTCTATACTTCCAGGGATGTTTTGGGTCCCTAAACATTGTTCTTTTGTCTTTCCACAATCAATCTATAGACAAAGTCATATTTTGACAATATAATGTGTATTTCTCGAAAACACCTTTCCAACGGGCTATCACGTGCCTAAAACGAAGGTCGTATGCAAAAGTTACGACCCTAGGAAGTTGAGGTACCAACTTACCCATCAGGGCCCACATAACTTTTGGCGTTTCATCTCCTAGGGTTAGGTTTTTGGATGTATAGGGTTTTCGAATTCATGAGTAATGTTAAAAAGGAATTTGGGGCATCATTGTAATCATTATACTCAGACAGATGCATGTAGCAGCCACATCTCTTCATAGGGATAACGACCACCATTAGAGCAAGTTGTTTTCAGTTCTACAGTTTCACAATTTAAAACTATTTTATTTATTCAATATAATTTATTGTTCACTTGATATCTATTGTTATTCTCTGTGTCTTTGTGTTATTGTATTCAACATGTTATTACTTTTGTTCCACTCATAAATCCAGATCAGTGGTATTAGAGTGGTCTCCTCTTCTTTTATTTTTCTTCATGCATGTCCCCAACAAGATCTGGGTACAAGAAGTTGGGATTCGAACCAGTCAAACTTTTGCAATATCGGCCACACCGAGCCCGGAAAAAACCCATTGGGGACTAGAATAAATATTATGGAGTAGGATATCCTTTTAAAATGTTGCTCGAGGAAGCCCTTGCACGACAAATGAGTGAAATGATGGACACGTTAGCACATATCCTTCAACGATTCCCACAGAAGATACATCTTCATCAAGCGACCATGCAACCCCCTTCAAGGTACAAGTGTATTTTGATATTCCATTATTTGAAGGACTAATAGATGTGGATGTTGTAGATAAATGGTTGAATATGCTCAAAGGGTATTTTTCGGTCCATAATTTTTTCAACAGGGAAAATATTACTTTTGAAATCCTTAAGGTCATCACCCATGTTAATGAATGGTGGGATACTTACTCTTAGAAAATGGCCATAGAGGAATATGAAATATTTGCGGTCTCCCCCACATGGGATTCCTTCATGGATGCCATTAAATAACAATACTACCTTGTTGGAAGCTACGAGGACCAATACATAAGATGGACTACGTTGCATTAGGGAATTGACTAGAAAATACAAGATTTCACCAATATTTTCCATACCCTGAGCAACAAATTGGGTATCAAAGATTTGAATGACATATAGTGCTCAAATACCACATCTATATATATATATATATATATATATATATATACATTCAAACATAAATGGATTTTCTGGACATCACATCATTAAGTGCGGCTTATAGATATGATGTCAAGACTAAGCATAAATTTAAGAAGAAGAGGAGAGAGTTTGAATCTGCAAACTCCTCACAGCCGAAGTAGGGAAAAGGAGGCCCCAACCCACAAAAAAAGGGACAGAGAAAGGATGGATTCTCTCATAAAAACCATTCCAATACGCAACCAAAGAAGGGTAATGATAATTCAAAGAAGGACATGGGGAAATGGTGTGAATACCATAAAATACCTTGGCACACCATTGATGAATGTTACTCCAAGTAGTCACTAGTGGCCGAGCTGAAAGATTATGAGTCAGAGGAATATTTTGACTCTAAATCAAATCCAGAAAGTGGGAAGTAGATCATCGATGTTGAACCCAGTGCCACTGTCGCTACCACTAAAGTCCAACCTAGAAAACTAGAAGAACCAGAGGAACGGGAATGCCTTTTTCACTCATAGATGTGGGTAAAGGGGACTCTGTTGCATTTCATTTTCAATAGAGAAATTCAAAAGAACTTGATTTCAATAGAGGTCATCAAGCGGGTAGACTTGTCGATAACACTGCACCCGCAACCCTACACCATCGGCTAGATTTTCCAAGGACGAGATCTCCATCTCTGCTAAAAGTGTCTTCTTCCTTATAGCATCAAGCCCTTCAAAGACGAGGTATTGTGTGATATTGATCCCCTTGAAGTTTTTGATGTTATTTTAGGCAAACCATATTTGTGCAAGCGACATGTTGTGTATGAGTCTATACCATGAAGTGTTATTATTACTTTGGGTAGACAATTGTACAGGATACGATAGGTAGCGCCTCCTACCACTATTTCTTTAATCTCTACTAAGCAATGCAGTAAGGTCATTTTATAGATCGGTAAGTTTGTCTTATTTGTGATACATTCTCATAGTAAGGATAAGGTTGTCGCCACATCTGTGACCTCTACATAGAGCCTCTCTTTGCAGCAGAAATAAGTGGAAGGGATTGTGGAAGAGTACAGAGACATTATTTCCTCACCCACCAAGGTATTGACACACTGCCAATTCAAGCATCCATTTGATCTAACCCCAAGTGCACTGCTTCCTAATGGACCAGTCTATCGTCGCTCGCTTATGGGAAAATGAAGAAATCAAGCGCCAGATCTAATATTTGATTCAAAAGGGGCACATCTGACCCAACTCCTCCCCTTATGGAAGCCTAAATGTATTAGTGCAGAAGAAATACGGGACCTAGTGGCTCTGCATTGATTACAGAGAATTAAAAAAGTCACAGTTTGGAACCGGTATTGAATTCCCTGAATTGATGACCTTCTTGACCAAATCAAGGGGGAAAAGTTCTTCAGAAATATTGACCTAAAATCTGGATACCACCAGGTTCCCATCGAACCAACTGATTTATGGAAGACATCTTTCAAATCTAAAGAATGTCTCTTTGAATGGTTGGTCATGCCCTTTGGCTTAACAAATGCACCAAAAGCTTTGATGATATTGATGGATGGTGTATTGATACCCTTAACCACCTCTTTTGTGGTGGTATTTCTAAATGACATCCTCATCTTAAGCAAAACTTGGGAGGAGCACATGCATCATATTCAACAGGTTTTGGGCACTCTATGAAAGCACAAGCTATATGCCAGCTTGGAAAAATGATCCTTTGGCATGAAAAAGGTCTAATACTTGGGATACATTGTTGATCAGCATGAGGTACATGTTGATCTAGCTAAGATCCAAGTCATTCATGATTGGCCATCCCCGAACCCACTAGTCGAGCTTCAGAGCTTCTTAGGACATGCCAAGTTCTACTGAACGTTCATGTTGGGATTCTCCCATATTGCATGAGCCCTCACCCAAGTAACCAAGGGTGGTGGAAAGACAAATTTCGCATTGGTTCAGGGACAAGAAAAATCATTTGATGATATGAAGCATCACTTGTGCTCATCTCTAGTAATCTCCTTACCTGATCTACAAAAATTTTTCGAGATTGAGAAGGATGCCTCCGACTATGTTGTAGGCCCAATTCTCACTCAACATGGTCATCCAGTAGCATACCATAGTTAGACAGTCTTAGATATTTTCCATAAATACCCCACCTATGAAAAAGAAATGTATTCCATTATGAAAGCCTATCATCAATGGGAAAATTACATTCTGGGAAAGGAGACAATCATCCACATTGATCACAAGCCTTTACAGTTCATACAGACACAGGGGAAGTTGCAGAATGACTGCCATCAAAAGTTGTCCACATACCTACAACAAATCCATATCAACATCAAGTATAAAATAGGGAGCACAAATCACGTCGCTGAATTCCTTAGTCTCCCTCCCATTGTTGTACTCACCACAATACTCCATTCTTGTGGGCATGAGTCATTTAAGTGGCCCCAACTTTATAAGTGTGACCCTGAATTTGCCACCACCTATCATCTCTTGGGTACAGGAGCAAATGTCACTGATTTTCACATCCATGATGGACTGCTATGCCATATGGGCCACTTCTATGTTCCCACAAGAGAGTTTTAAAAGATTATTTGTAAGGCTCACTACATTTGGATGCAAGGACATTTTGGCATGGAGAAAACGATGGTTGTTATAGAGAAACATTTTTATTGGCCAAAACTTCGACAAGACGTCAGCAAGTATATTAGATCTTGCAATGCATGTGTCATTTCCAAGCCAACCATCAAGAAGAAAGGCCTATACAACCCTCTTCCTACTCCTGAGAGGCCTTGGGAATCCATCTTGATGGATTACATGTCTGGCCTTTTAGCCACCAAGCACGACAATGATTGTGTATTTGTGGTGGTTGTTCTATTTTTGAATATGGCCATTATCACAGCTTGCAATAAGATCATCAGAGCAGAAGATATTGCCAATCTCTTCTTCAAATGGGTGTGGGTCCATTTTGGGATACCACAAACCATCACCTCATATTGGGACAACAAGTTCCTCAACACATTTTGGTCGATTCTTTGGTCATTGTTGGACACCAAGCTCACTAAATCCACTGCTTTCCACCCCCAAACCAATGGCCAGACAGAGGTCATCAATCGAATGATTTTGCACATCTTGCACATGTACAACACTAAGAATCTGTGTACATGGGATGAGAGTCCTCCCTATGTTAAACACAACTACAACATGGATCTCCATAGCTGCACCAACCATAGCCCATTTCAGGTGGGGCTAGGATTCCAACCCTTGGGTCCCCATTGATGTTGAACTACCTATTGCAACCACACAGGCAAAATCTTCCCATGTTAAATATAAGGCCGACAAAGAAACCATATTCATTGAGAGGATTCATTACATCCACCAACAAGTCCGTGGGATTCTGAAGAAAGTCAATGCTAAGTACAAGTACCACCATGATCAACACTGGGTACCACACCAGTTTCACATGGGAGACAAGGTCTTCTTACATTTTCAGAAAGAGCACCTTACAAGGCCCCATCAAAATATATTCCCACTTTGTTATGGGCCTTAAACTATCACCAAGTCTATTAGTAGCAATTCTTTTGAGCTCAATAGTCCACCCTTCCTTGGATTGCACCCAGTGTCCAATGTGGACCTCCTTCGGCCATACTTTACACCATTATTAGACACCTCATAGGTTTCAAAATAACTGACACCAGCAGAGCTCAACCATGACTGCATGGAACATACATACACTGATTAGATAGTGGACACACAAGTCAAGGCCACTTGCCAACAAAGGATCCATGTTTATCTGGTTGTCAAGGAAGGGCAACTCCTACACCAAGGAAAGTGGCTCACCCAGGGCCAAATTTAGCAGAAGTTTCTTCACCTAATGGGGAAACTCAATGAAATGGAGACCATTTCTTCCTAAGGGGGGAGTACTAATCCAGGTGGATATTGGTGGCCACCCACCTATTCCAACTGGCTCCTCTTGAAAAATTTTAGTTCAACACCTGCTTCTGTAATTCTTTTTAATTGTGGGTTCTACACTTTTGGGGATTTCAGAATCCCTACATAAGTTCTAGGTGGATATTGGTGGCCGCCCACCTAATCCAACTGGCTTATTTTGAAATTTTTCACGTCAGTACATCTTTCTCTACTTCGAGGGCCATTTTGGGGCCCTAAATAGTATATTTTTGGCTTCACATAGTCAAACTGTAGACATAGTCAGAGTTTTATGGCATAATTTGTAGTTCTCTCAAATACCTTTCCAACACGCTATCACGTGCCTAAAACGAAGGTCATATGCAAAAGTTACAACACCGGGAAGTTGAGGTACCAACTTACCCATCGGTGCCCGCATAACTTTTGGCGTTTCATATCCTATGGTTACATTTTTGGATGTCTTGGGCTTTAGAATACATGAGTAATGTTAAAAATTCCTTTGGATCCTCACTGTAATCATTCTTCTCAGATGGATGTGTGTAGATGCACTACTACATTGGTCATATTTTTTTTTCTTTTTTTGGACTAAATTTACTTCTTTTTTTTTCGGGGTCCAACTGTTCATCGCTCTAGTGACCAACATTCCAAGTTCACCGTTCTAGCGACCAACATTCCACGTTGGTTGTTCTAGTGACCAACATTCCAACTTTAGTCATTATAACAACCAACTATGTCACCTGTGAGAATCAAACGATCATTGACTTATTGTTTGGTCAATTTGACTGAATTCATCAGAAAACTGACTAAATCAATCCTATATATATATCTCAGTTATGAAAAATGTGCTATAGTTGCGGCAATCATTTCTATAGTTGTGTGAGTAATTTATGAAATGGTGTTCTAATGCAATGGTGTTCTGGTTTTTTATGAAATCTTGATTTCAATTCTCTTTCAAGAAGAGAAACATTGAATTTATCAGACTCTACATAGCTGAGATTTTGAAGGTCAGTACTTAAATTTTTTGTGTGTGATTTCGTAATTTGGTGGTATTGAACTATTTTATGGTGGTATTGAACTTCTAATAATTATTATCTTTAATTTGATACCATTCCCACATGTTCTGGAACTCGAAAAACATGATCTGGGCAGAAAGAATTAAATTCTGGACTCTTTAGCACATTCAGTAGCTCATTGGTCTTGCACTTTTCCATTTAGCCATTGAAAGCCATAGCTTTTGACAGCTCACTACACTATCAAAGTTTCCACTTAGCTACCGAAAACCCTAAAATAAACTCCTATATGATACTTTGCATATCTCTACCTCATCAATATCTAGTGATCCATTAAATTATTATGTTTTCCTTCAATTGATGTATTAAAACCCCTAATGTGAAGATATGTATCTAAAAGGGGTTAGAAACTATAATGAAGTAGGATGGAGTAACGATGTTAATTCACAATCATAGTATGAAAATAGTGTTTTGACAAGACACCAAGATGAGAAATAATGACATGAAATTTATTCAAAATATCTTTTGGAAAAAAGTAAATCAAATTAGTATAT
>JASDQU010012878.1:99718-112853 GCA_032191745.1 Picea mariana | reverse complement strand
TGAGTGAGATAGTCGGTCACGTGCCATAGTTCCACTTGATACGCACGACATTTATGCCGAAGGAAACATGGCGTGCGTATCAAGTGGAACTATGGCACGTGACCGACTATCTCACTCAAGGTAGACCGAAAGTCATCTTGCTCGATTCTTTCAATACTTGGGAGAAAATAAGATCGATGATGCATATCATCCCAAGGTATCTCAGAACCATTCATGGCTTTGAGGATGGCTTCATCCGAAGGCAAAGTCTCATCTAAGCAATCATGCGAACAAGACAACGAGGTGGCCCATACAGGCCTAAGAACAGGATCCTCCTCATCCATCTGCGAGGTAATAGGATTGGGATCGACGGAAGAGTCAAGAACAACTCGATATGCAATCTTCGTTGCCGATAGTGGCATAGCCATGCCAGCATGCGACTGACCTTCACACGATGAAGTCAGAGAAGGTAGGGTCCATGGATCACTAAGATAGGAAGTGCGGAAAGGAATGGACCTCCCTATTGAAGCAAGCCTACTGGACATGGCGTAAATGTGGTGAATCAGTGTCGAGAAGTCAAAAGTACTCATGAGGGAAGAACACATTTTGACACTGAAATTCTTAGTTGTCGGCTGAGAATTATTGATCACAGGGATCGACGGTCCAACAGATGCGTTAGGACTAGAGTACGCAAAGGATAATTGGTCGATGGTCACAATCTTCCCTTGATGAGGAAAACAAAGCATACGGAAGACGGAAGATACGACAGTGACCATAGCATAGGTACAATTGCGTCCTAGTAGCAAGTTATAATCAAGATGTGCATCAACTGCCTCTACCTCCACCTCTACCGTCTTCCCGCCTAACTAGACCAGAAAACCAGGGAGAATATCGTGCGGGTGGAAGGAATGACTGTCAAATGCAGTCAACATGTTCAATGACTTGGAAAGGGTCGGAGAACTGAGAGTTTTCCAACAGACCAGGGACATCACGCAGGTGGTATCACTTTCATCAACAACTGCATTTTTAATGGTATACTTTGAATACTCCACGTGGATTTGGAAAGCCACATGGTAAGGTAAATGAGGCTTCACATCCGTGACATCAAACTTGATAAATTTTGAGCCACTAGGTTCAAGAGCTCCTAAGGTAGAGAATAAGGCATTCCTCTATGAGGGACAGGTCTGGAGTACCTCCAAAGCCAACATCAGACAAGGGGTTTGGCCCAGATCCTCAACAATAGAGTAGTTCTTGGCGGCTCTAGCATTAGGATTGTGGGTAGAGCGCTTAAGTACTCCTTTTGGAATATGAGGCGGTGGCTCTGGTTTCTCAATCTGTAAGTTCGTCTCTGAAGGAGGAGGGGGAGCTTCTAGACCAGAGTTAGCTTGCGAAGAGCTATAATCTCGAGAGCGGGTGGCTATATCAATTTTTGCATGGACCATGTTGATACATATGCGATCTCCATCTTGCGGTGGTGGGTTTTGACTCCCATCGGCCGCATTTCCTCCATTTGCAAAGCTCGAGGCTAAGTGTTGGTTATGTGGGAATGGATTCGTCAGCACAGTGGGTGGTAGATTCAAAAGCCTCGCAGATTCTACGAGCTTGGGGCATAAATGTGTAAGGTGGTCATCGGTACAAAGTTTACAAGGAAACTTCACCTTATGTTTCGTTTTCTTGCCCTCTCCAGCATTATCATTCTGCTTCCAATTATTATCTTTGTCCTTGGGTTTGTTACCATTTTTCCCACCCTTATGATTGTTTCGACCTTTCCTTTTATTCCCATCTGGTTGTTGGTCACCATTTGGGTTTTTCGACAATTGCATAGAATGTACATTCGTCGACTGGGTGGGTTTGGAGGACCCAGACGAAGTTGGTCCTCCAGTAGACTTCATTGCCGAGTCTGCAGAATTTACATTGGTGGACCCTACAATGCCATCGACATGAGGTCTGGGTTTTTTCCTAGGATCATAATTTGACCGTGGTGCTTCTGGAAGAAGGTGATATAACATCCCAGACTGAGCATATATTAAATCTAATTGTTGGGCTCTAAATATAGCTTTTTCCTCGTTGGAGACCTTGAAAGTAGCAATGTCCTTCGAGATAGGAGGGTGCAAAGACTTTAGGAACCATTCTAGGATAAAGGTCGAGAGTATAGGGGTCTTAATCAACCGCCTCCGTCTACGCCACTTCTAGATATAATCCGAGATATGAGTGGCGGTGTGTTGGCGTAAAGTCGGCAAACGTTTGAGGCCAGCATCATAACGAATGGGCAATTGAAATTGGTTGAGAAAAAACATCACCAACTGATTAAATGACCCATATGTCCCCCTAGGTAGCTCAATATACCATTGTGAAGCAACTCCAATGAGAGTGCATTGAAAAAATCGTAATCTAATAGAATCATGGTTCAGGGAATTCGATGAGCACCAAAGCTGAAAGGTAGTGACGTGATCACCAAGGTCCTCTCCATTCTTACCTTAAAACTTTAGAATGTCTGAAGGAAGTTTGGTGGGGATGGGGGACCATGTGGGATCATGACTCACCGGGTCATTCATTAAATTAGACAAGTTTGGCAAATTGAGCATGGCCAGAAAAGGGAGACGGGGTTGCGACATCTGGCCCCAACCTCCGCAAAAGATTGTGCTTGTGGAACTGCAGCCCATCCAGGATTCTGGTTGGAACCATAGCTCTGTCTAGGATTATAAGGCCCTCCTCCGAGCTGATTCGTATAAGATGGGTTAGGCATCATTCCAGTAGGAATGTTCTAATAAGGATTATGAAAATTTCCCCCAACCAGATTAGATTCAGGTTGGGGGTTTCCCAAAGTGTAATACTGACCTCCTCCAGGTGGGAACCCGGAGGATTGAAGTGGATTCGTCATGCCAAAAGTATTGGTCGGAATCGGCACCGAGGAGGTAGGAATATAGGGCAGAACTTGTCCGCCAGCTGGGTTGTTCCATCCAGTCGTAGAAGGATTAGACCCTAGGTTAAGAACAGGGACACTTCCTACATTAGGATTCGTTTGAGGGATATGAGAACCACTAAATGGAAATGGAGTGTAAGAAGGTGTAGTGCCCATGAGTCCAATGCTAGCATTAGGGCCAGCAGCTAGGATGGCAGTCGAAAAATGCGAAGTGAAGTTAGGCATACCATAAGAAAATGGACTAGAAGCCATAGGGATGGACTGAACATTGTAACTCGGCGAGTGACCAAAACCCCCAAAAGGGTTTGAGGCAAGAGATGAAGCATTAACTACAGGTCGATTCATAGTACCGGTATAAGCCTCCATCACTGCAACTGTAGCGGTTGCAGGAGTCGAAGGGGTGCCATTAACTATAGTGGCTATGGGAGTCGAAGAACTTCCAGTGTTCTAAAGACTAGACTCAGTACTCATCCTTATGGAACCACAAGTCTGAAAGGTGGATGTGTGTGTACCACACCTAAAAACTCTACGCCTTTTAGAAGGCAAGAACTCAAAAACCGGTGGTAACTGTAACAACCGACGGGACCGGTGAGGAAGCTGGTCCAACTCCACAACAAATTATGACTCTACAAAATAAAAAAAAATATCCTAAGGCCAACTAGTAGTCAAAGAGCATACCAAGAAGTCAAAGGGCCAATATGCATGCAAACGGGCTAAAGTGGTTGAGTGGCCTCCCTTGCTAAAGAAGGCATGCCTCGTCCGAGAGGGACTTGAGACTCCCCACTAAAGTTTGGAGGTAACATAATCAGTTAGAGGAGCCCTCGTGGGCTTAACAACCAGTCGGTCAGATCCCCCCGGAGAGGTAATCCTCCATAAAGGTTATGTGTTGTCCGACCCCTATCTGACCCAGGGTACAAGCAGAATAGCCCCTGCAAGTAACCTATGAGATATCTAAGTCAAGCAACTAATAAACCATTGTATAATCGATGCACATGCGAGTAGTCATAAGTCCGGATCACCGTATGGGAAGGGTATCAAAGCCCAAAACCTTGAAAGTATCACCTCTCAGGGAGGTATGGGCACTAGCAAGATCCCCAAATACAAATAAATCCACAAAAACATCTCTGATGCTAGGCAAGTATCCAGGGGTTATCCCTTCAACTAACTTCGCGCGACCTCGTGATTAACTCCAGTGTGAGCGGAGCCTCCTAATCTTACCAATTATACAATGGACTTCTCAACTCCCTGTCTCATACACATATGTTGATTTAATTTCCTTGGAGAAGTTTACTCACAAAAGCCTATTCCAAGGCACTAAATCCTAGACTAGTTTGTGCACCCTAAAAATAAAATCGTGGCTAATCAATTTTAATTTAAAGCGTAAATTTTATTGGTCGTGATTACTCAAAAAGGTATAGAAGTGAAACTCATGATACTATGACTCTACAAGAAAATAAATATGAATATAATGCAAAGCCTATCTTTAACTTTTTCAATGAATGATATGCGTATAAAAATAGTGCAATATTCAATTTCAACTCTGTAATTCAGAAGTAAAATGCAATCTTTCACTAAATGCACTAAGCTAACGATAAAGATACAAAAGACAAAAATGCCAAGCAATGTAAAATGCCTATTTTTTTTTTTTCAATATACTAAAAAAGAAAATGCATGTACCGATAAGCAACCTGATATATAAAATTCTACTGTGTATACAAGCAATAACTCAAGCAGAATACCAAGTAGACAAGAAGACAACCCAGAGTACAAGGACAAATCAAAAAATGAAAAACAAACAGAAAGACAACGCCCAAAAATTCAACTCCAAACAGGTTTTCTATCGACCCAGAGAATCTCAACAGGAACTACAGAGACCTAAGAAGGCTCAGCAATCATCAAATCCCACCCAGCAGTCACTAAACCAAGCAAACAAGCAAGGAAAAGTGGTATACGCAGTTATTCAGGAGAAAAGTGTGTATATACGCAGCTTACAGTGAGACAACACGTGTGTATACACGACTGTTAAGGCAAAAGTCACGTACATGATTTAAAACAAGGCCAGGCAAGGGGAAAAGGCTGAAAACACAGACCCAGAGTGAACAGAATCTGTCAAGCAATGATACGACAAGAAACACAAAGGAAAAAGAATAATGCAAGAAGAAAAAGTACTTCAGCCCTTAGAAGGAAGATCTCTCCCCAGTAGGGTTGCCAATTATGTTACGAGGGAAAAACTCTCTATGGCCAAGGGTAAACCACAACGGACAGGTATGACTGCAGAAATCGACTCAATTCCAACATATGCTATACAAACTAATGTGCAAGATAAGAAAGAGGCCTACCTCGATCCAACGTTCGATGATGTTCCACCATTGAGCACTTTGACCCAAATATTTGTACCTGCAACAAGTTCTTAACAAACAAGCAGAGCAAGTATATAGTGATAATGTAAAAGGGGTTAACACATCAGATAGCATAATTCATTAATAAACATTACAAACATGCCCATGGATAATAATCATATATTTTCACGATACCAATAAGTTGGGAAAAGAGTATTTTTATTAATAAATGATCAGCATAAGTGACAACATTACAGACTTCCATGTCGGCACGATTTGAAACCAAGAAACCAAGTTCCTTCCAACTGGGCCTCCACCACTTCAATCCTCCACCAAAGGAAAGCTCATAGAAAAGAGACAATGAGGTTCTCTCAACAATAGGGAAAGAGCTTTGGGGCTAAACACTGTGTTCAAACTTGAGGGATGCAGACTCAATATGAAGTAATTTCTCCAGAGTAACTTTGCTCTTAAAGTTGAATGCTTTCTCCTCTTTTACATAGCTCGAAATTGTGCTTTTATAGTCTTCAAAATGCAATTGAAGGGCCGAGTTGGAACGTTTCCAATATGTGGAAGGCCAAGGATCAGAGATCTCCTATCGTGACATGGAAACCCGACTCCATTTTTTTATTTTCTGGCACAAATCCTGATGTATGCGGGCTGTAGTGGAGCAACCTGCGTATACGCATGTTGTATAGCATATAGGGCACGTATAAGTGGAAAAATACGTATTTTTAGCTCTGGATTCATCAAAAAGGGATGACAAGTCTGCATAGGGAAATGGAAAAAGGCCCCCTGTGCAAGATAGCAATGGTGAGGAAAATCTTGCTATAACAAACATCTTAGTATTGGTAGGGTAAAGAAGCTATCCATTCTCATCAAACATCTGCATGTGGTATATTTCTCTTGATAAGAGCTTGAGGAGTTTTGGGACTACAGGAATATATTGAGCATCTGAACTCGATCCTAAATCTTGATCCTGCAAAATTCAATGAACAATTATTCAACTACACCTACATACATAACATAAATTCAATGAGATAATTGAATTATCAATCAAATCCAAACGCATTGCAATCGGCGTGAGAGAACTTGAAGGACTTCCAAAGATATGAAATGAGTTGGAATCTAAAGAATTGGCTATTTGATATTATAATTCATTTTTTCCAGCATTTGAGGCAAAACCGTCATCTTGGGTAGCACAGAACAATCTAACTTCAAAAATAAATTTGAATAACTTTTATAACTTGATGGTGTGCTTCATCATATAAAGATACGTAGGTGCGTATGGATAAACCAAATGCACTGGTGTGTTTAATTTAGAGAAGCACCGAAGACTGGCCTTCGTTATTGCCTCTGCAAATCAAAAGCTCTGCAAAACTTAAAGGCATATGTTTGCATTTTCATTGTGAAAATTTAATTGTCTTACGGTGCCTTATTAATTACAAACTGCATCGGTGTGTTATTAATTACACACTGCACCGATGTGTTTCGAAGTTTATAGTGCAGCGACTGAAGCAAGTTAGAAAAATAGCACGCTCTTACTATCAATATTTTGAAATTTACTATGAAAATAAATCAGTGTGTCATACGTACACATTGCACCAGTGTGCTACTCACAGTATAGAGCAACAAAAATATAACTTCTGGAAACAAACAACGTGCACATTTATCATCAATGCGTCGAAATATACAACAAAAATGAGCGATAGTTTGAGCTTTTGTGTTTATAAAGGAAAACCCTATTCATTCTTTTATTTGCTTGCCAAAATTTAGAAAGGAGATTTGTCCAACAGAGATTTATTAGCAAAGACTTTGGAGTGGGTGGATTTTTTTTGAAGAGCCAAATTTGAGGGGATTACTGTAGATCACATAGAAATTTATAGAGGAGAAATTCCAGGTATATGATTTCATTCTATTTATCATCTTAATCATTCTCCTATTTGATTCAAACAATTTTCAGTCAATTTCCAAACAAAAAAAAGGGTTTCATAGTTACCTTCAGTATTGGAATCCCTAATTTCCTCACTATTTTTTTGCTTTCTCTTTCTATATTTCACAAAAAGAATTTTTTTCAGCAACTTTTTTTATATGGTTTATTTATTTATATATGGGTGTTTCCTATATGTTGCAATGAAACCACTCATTGCATTGGATCCCAAATTGTCCTATCGTTGTCGGGTTTTTTTTTAAACGCCTTCATGGTGACCGATGCACTACGTACATAATAAGAGCACCGATGCGTATTTGTTTGTAAACAACACTGCTTACTTTAAATTAGAAATAATATTAAAAAATCCTTGTCATGGTTGGCAATGTGTATTTTACCTAGATACGCATTGGGACACATTGTTTACAAAGCACACCGTTGAGTTTAAAATGGAAAAATTATTGTTAATTTTTATATGGAAATTGCCATGTATTAAATTTTTTCACAGCTCGACGGTGCATAATAAACAGTACTTAGGAAGTTGTTATTTTCTTAATTCATAAAGCATTGGATGAATACAACAACTTGTAAAACGTTTTCAACTTCACAACAACGTTGTTATAATGTATCGGTGTGTATATGTATAGTTGATGCACCGATGCATATAAATACGGTTGATGCCCTGGTGTGGATTAAGTTACTGTACGTGCAGGAAGATTTTTTTTAAAATTAAGTAATTTGTATATTTGATGATTCCTTCTTTTTTTTTCAGGGATATTTTGAAAATTCCAAGGGACAAACAAGGGGAAAACCAAGACATGTTAGTAGGGAGGTCCAAAAAAGTGTAGAAGAATATGGTAAAATAAATGAACATAATTGTGTTGCGAGAGGAGCCATCTCAAGTACAATGTGCATCAGAGGTATGTAATCATTTATTTATACTTGTATGTACATCGAATTTAAGTATTGTGTGAAATACTATTTTTCAATTGTCTTGTTGCATAAAAGAAGAACAAATAGAATCCATTTAACACATAAGAAAGAACAATGAGGAATAAAATGGTTGATCACAAACTTTGTGAGTATTTATGTTTTCGGTCTTTCTTAAGATTTCATGTTTGTTGTAATCTTTATATTTAAATAATTAATTTGCACTTGTCCATGGATGTCTTCTAGTAGGTGCTAATATACAAAGAGAATCCAACCCATGAGTTGATAAACATTAGACTAAGTATGGGTTGTGAGTATATGTTCAAGTATGAAAGTTTAATTGAATAATTTGTAAGTAGCTATGTTGTTTAACTTTCCTTGTTTTATAATTAATGAAAAAACAAAAAAAATGTATATTGATTATATCGATTGTGCTTTGTCATGTTGTATTAAACATGCAGGAAACAAAGTATGGAATGCAACCAACATAGGATAGTTTGAGAGAATCTATGAAACATGGCTTCGAAAGAATGTGTATTGTTTATGAAATACTTGGTGCTAAGGTATGTTTTTTTATTTACGTAATCATCTCTCTCTCTCTCTCTCTCTCTCTCTCTCTCTCTCTCTCTCTCTCTCTATATATATATATATATATATATATATATATAGATGGAAGATGAAGCGGCAAAACATAAAAAACAAGGCGATCAAGAAAACATTATGTTAAAAAATCAAAGTACGATATCACCTACAAATGATGAAGAGATTAGGGATGCACACAGCTCGAGTGATGACAATAGTTCAATTGATGAATGAAAATCGATATAATTGAATGTTACTATAAGTTGCATGTTTTGGATTATTTGTCTCTGAAAATCGGGGATTTTATTTAATGTACTCGACATATTGTCCTAATTGCATGACGACATGTTACCGATAAGTGTAACAATTACAAATTGGTTGCAATTTGATTTTTGTGGACCTTTACGTTGTCCCTTTTTGTATGACAATGGATATCTTATTCATATATAATAAAATGGATTTCATATTTCATTGCGTTGTCGAATGTTGTAAAATGTTGCATTCTTAAATAATTAATACATGGAGGATTTACATTGTTAAAAATAATATAGGTGTAATTGGTTGGATAACGCATTAATGCAATCATTATATCGAAATGCAATAATAAAAATATAAAAAAAAAAAATTGATTTTGAAATGATTACTTGAAAATTTGTAAAAAACAATGAATTAAAATATATACATATCAGTGCATTGTATTCTTTTGAACTCACTTGACAATGTGTGACATAATATAGAAAGCGATGTGTTTTGAGGAGTCATACACATTGGTGCACATTAATTATCATAATGCACTTGTATGAACTATTGAGAAAATGCATTGTTTTGTGAACAATATAATGTACAATAATATTTAGCATTTCAAAATTATATAACGCTCATGTTTAAAATATACATCAGGGCACTAAAAACAATTTACGTGTCGGTGCGTTAGGTTTATTATATGCATCGGGGTTATAAATATTATTCATGCACTGGTGCCTTTACTGTAATATATGCATTGATTCTTAGTAAAAATAATGGCATTGACATCTCACCTCTAATATTCAAAATTTGACTACCCTTTGGTGCACATTGTAAAACAGAGACCAGTACATTCTGATTACACAAGCACCGGGGCACACGCGATATTAAACACATAGGGTCTCAGGATAACTTGTTCACATCAGTGCTCACTATAACTTAAACGCACCAGGGCGTAATAAGCCTAAAACGCACAAGTGCTTCATGCACAAACAAGGCGGAACCAGTGCCTAGAAATTATAAGAGCATTGGTGCTCTGCATATGATGAAAAAGGTGGAACCGATGCGCAATAGTTATAAATGCATCGGGGAATTTTTTTAATATATTAACGAACCCATGTGTTTGTGTTATATTAATACGTTGGTGCATTGTTTTTGTATTAAAGAAATGGTGCATTTTCGTTAATACCGCACCAGTGTGTTTTGAAAATAACAACACCAAAACAAAAACCTCTGCTACAACCTCCACCCACCCAAATATTTTAGTTATATGGAACATTCTGTAAACCTCTGTAATCAATAGAGGAGGTTGGAGCGGAGGTTTTTTTTTTAATTTTGTAACACTAAAAACCAATGCAAAATCCTCCGCTAGAAGGTGTTCTACTTATAGTGCATGTCCCACATGTGCTAGAATTCCTTTCCCCAAGCCTTTATCTTTATAAAATAATTTTATCTTGATTTTCATAGAGGGGTGGATGGGGGGATTCTATTTTTCCTTTAAAGGCATGCAGGATGACACCTATGAAAGTGAGATATGGCAGCCTTATTATAGATAAGCTATCTTCCTGGGCAGTATGCCTAGGGTACTACAGATTCCTCTCAAAGGTTGGCCCTGACTTATTAATTTCACATTAAACATAGAGCATGTTCTTGGGTATGACCACTAGCTCATTCTTGTGAGAACTTAAGAATGAAAGACTCATCCATTACCGATTCATGTTCCTCTATGGAATCTAACCTTAAGCTATGCAGAGTAATGATCTGGAGAACAGATAAAGCTATGTCTAGAGTCAAAATGCATATTTTAAGGTTTTTGGGTACTAATGTGCCAAACTCATGATTAGTGTTCAGATTCGCGACACCAAATATTTTGGGAAATATGAGTAGGAAAAAATATTGAGAGAGGGAGAGAGAAAGGGGACTCTTAATAAAAAAATCAAAATTATGAAACCGAAAATCATAACGAAGAAAACAAGCACACAAAACTGAAAAGAAAAGCAAACTGAAAGATCAAAAAAATGAGAGGAGTGACTCATTTATTTATGAACATGAGATTTTGCTTGGAATTCTATTTGATGTAGTGTTTGAGAATCTGGTTGTTAATGGGGATGAGATCCACATCCCCTTCAAGGTTTTGTAATATGTAAGTTCCTAGGTCGATCGTTTCCTTAATTGTAAAAAGACCCAGCTGTAGTTGTTGAAATTTAGAGTATTTCCCTTTGTCCTCATGTGGCTTGTCCCATTGAGAACCAGGTCACCAACCTAAAAGTCCTTTTCGTCAGCAAATTTCTTATCAAACTGTCATTTTATGGTCTGCTAGTGAGCATCAAATTTTTTTTTGGCTCTGGCACATTTTTCTTCCAACTTAACCAAGGTGTTTACTCATTTCTAGATGGTGGGACATTCATTCCCGTGTGATTGTTGCGTGAGTTGGAGGGAAGGTAGGAAGATGTTCAAGGGGAGGATGGCTTCCTTTCCGTAAACAAGAAATTATGGGGACGTCCCTATAGATACTTTTGGAGTAACCTTGTCTTGCCAAAGAGTGTTGGATAGAGCGTTATGCCAATTTCTCTGTTGATCTACTACGATTCACTTTAGGATACGAAATAGGTTCTTATTGGTAGATTCAAATAGGCCATTTCTTTGGGGCTAATAGTTAGCTGCATATTTTTGAATAATTCTCTTTTCTAAAGTAAAATCAGTTAATTTCAATGACGAGAAATAAGTAGCATTATAAAAAACAAGGGCAGTGGGTACTTTGTTGAAATACTTACTCTGAAACCTAGGTATCTTGTTATCTAGTGATTTCCTTACTACAAATTAGATTTGCAACTCTCAAAACAAAAATACACTACTGGAATATTCAACTCAATTAAAGGTAACAAAAGCAATATTAGAAACCAAATCATGCACACATAAGCACCAATATTTGTGGGTAGATACCCCTGAAAAAACTCATGAGGGAAAACCAATCCTAAGATGATTTTATTATGATAAAATTAGGGCTCCCATAACAGGGATAATGGCCCACTGAGAGAAATACAACTACTGACAAACCTGGAAAAGTATGTTCTATTGAACAACCTATATATGGAACACTTTTTTAGGTGTACATGCATTTACTTAAGCAAACATGCATATACGCACATGTCTCCATTGAAACCCACGTACACGACCTCAAGGACTGTACGAAAAACTCTGTATGGCTCGACCCTTTCATGTGGCTTCACTCTGCTAAAACCCACTTGTGGTTGCCTTTGTTCTCTCTTATCCTTGAACTAATCTCTATATGGAAGTCCTTCTCCACCTATCCAAGATATCCTTGAATCACATTTCTTCATGATCCAAACCTCTAAGCAAAAGTCCTTCTCTACTCTGTATCAACGTGTCAAGTGTGTCCTCCTTCACCCTAGCCTTTCTTTTATAATCCTAAGTTATGACCTAACCCTAATATCCAAAGTGATTGATGGTTGAGATTACTTCTCACCTCACTTGAGATAAATGGCTAAGATTAAATGCCAATTACTTTAGCATTTCCTTAAATAACTCAACTAATTAATAAAAGCACTTTACTTTAATAATTCCTTTAATTAAAGTAAAGTCTCAAGGTAGAAGGATTTGGACGATTTACACATGTCTAGGCACTTAGACCTGTGCGGAAATACTTGTCTGATGCTACCAACATCAACACTCCCTCTTATAAAAGAATTTATTTCTCAAAGAGCCACCTAGAACTCATTCTCCCTCTAATCCTAGCACAATGTCGCACACATCATCCTGCTCACTGACATCCCTCCAACCTCATTGGTCAACTACTCCCTAAATATTGGAAGTCATGGAATCGATGACGCTACATGTCAATGCCATGAAGTTTATAAACTTCATCAAAGGCCTACTCTCCCTCGATGTGCTCCTGCTCTTGATCATCCATCAATGTCATCTCGTACCAACTCGGTCTCTTGAAAGAACTGGAAGGAGATAACTCCATATTCACATTTGAAGGTTGAATCCCTGAACTAGAAGCCTATGAACTATGCTCTTCCTTCAGTTGCTCACGCTTCGAAGCCTCTAGCTCCTCGTCCTATGTCACCAACATCGATCCATTATCCAAGATCCCCTTGCATCCACCTATAGGCTTTCCCTGCAACCTGTATACCATGCCCTCTTTGACACCAATGTTGACTATTGTGTCAGGCATAGCTCCCTCTTAAC